>CM076580.1:71977359-72101431 GCA_034641835.2 Pinus albicaulis
AACGTTCTTACGCCCTTTAATTTCCACTTACCAATAATTTTGCGACACTAGTCCTCTTTGAAATTGCAAGGCTGTACTAAAAAAGTAAGGAAAGTTATTTTTTTGGCTCACTCAATGATCCAAGTGGATATTGGTGGCCACTCGCCTATTCCACTTGGGGCCCCACCATTTTCTCTTTCAGTTTTTCAGTTTCGGCACAACTTACTATTTTTAGCAGTTTTTCGGGTCCTCAACTTCCGGAGCCGTTTTGAGGCCCTAAACAACGTTTTTTGGGCATCGCGCCTCCAGCTAATATCATTCTGTATCATTCTGTTCCAAAATTATATTCATGGCGAAAGTTGTATTCCTCGGATAGATCTTTCTAATGATGTATCATGTGCGTCAAACAGAGATAGTATGCCAAAGTTACGTCCCTGGGAAGTTGAAACACCAATTTACCCAAACCGGGCCCATAGTTTTGGCGCTTCATCTCCTAGGGTTAGGTTTTTGGATGTTTAGGGTTCTCCATTGTTTCTCAATAATAAATAGGCCCTCGAGCCTCATTGTAACTCAGTTCAGAGGCCTGTAGCCACCACATCTCTCCTCAGAGATAGCTACCAGTGCCCTAACTAGTTTTATTTCCATTCTGTCTATAAGCAAATTTCAGTTCTTTGATATTAATAAAATGAAGTGTTATTTCCGCTGGATCTCTGTATTTATGGTTATGTGTTTATTCTGTTGCGTTCCTGCATAAATTAGGATCAGTGGTATCAGAGCGGTCTGCTTTTTCTCGATCCTTCTTTGCATGTCCCCAACGAGGTCGGGGTATAAGGAGTTAGGGCTCGATCTGGTGGAACCTTTGCAAGATCAGCCTCGCAAACCCCGACGGACGCCCATGGGGGAAGAAAAGAAAGATGAGGGAGCAGGATATCCTATCAAAATATTTCTCAAGGAGGCCCTCGAAAAACAAAGGAACACGATGATAGATAACTTTGCCCAGATCCTTCAACGGCTGCCCACCGGTGGCGCATCTGTTGTGTAACCAGCTCCAAAAAGAGAAGAAAAGAGATATCAATGCCTTAGAAATGAGCCACTTCGAGGGGGCAACCTCCAATATATTACATAAATGAACAATTCTTGGATGATACAATTTACAAAACCTCCTTTCTATATATAGGAGTCCATGGGGCCATAATGTAATCCTAGTGGGCCACAATGTAACCCTAGCCGACCTAACAATAATAATTTAAGGGCACAATAATAACAATATGGGGGTTACAAGGGTACAATAATAACAATAAGGGGGTTACACTAACAACAATAAAGGACTATACTAGTAATATAGGGACCTAACATGCCCCTCTCCTTCAAAAAGTGTTGTCCTCAACGCTTGAGTAGCTCTGGGTGCTTCTGTATAAAATTCTCATCCTCCCATGTAGAATCTTCAGTGGGTAAGTTCTTCCACTTGATGAGATACTCTGAAATTGATCGATTCCGTAGTTGTCGAGTTCTTGTTTCCGTGACCGCTTCCGATTCCAATATGATTTTTCCTTCCTCATCAAGTTCTGGCAATATTGTTTGAACTGGAAGATTTTCACCTATAACCTTCTTTAAGCATGAAACATGGAAAACTGGATGTACTCGCAAAGAAGCAGGAAGCTCCAATTTGTATGCTATAGTACCAATATTTTGCAACACCTTGTAAGGACCATAGTACTTTGGCGATAATTTATTATCCTTCTTAGCTTGCTTGAGGGAAATTTTTTTATATGGTTTAGCCGTAAAAATACCCAATCTCCTACATCAAAACTTCTCTCGCTGCGATTTTGATCTGCATGTTGTTTCATTCAATTTTGTGCCAAATTCAGGTTATCCTTTAAGAGTTGGAGAACTTCTTGCTGATGCTCGATGTGATCTTCCACTGCTTGAACTTTCGAATTTTCCCTTAAAGATGATGTGATGGATGGTGGATGATATCCATAAAGTGCCATAAATGGGGTCATTTTTGCTGCAGTATGGAAGGAAGTGTTATACCACCATTCAGCGAGAGGTAACCACTTGACCCATTGTGTTTGTTTATCAAATACAAAACAACAAAGATATCCTTCCAAACATTTATTTACTATCTCAGTTTGACCATCAGATTGAGGATGATAAGATGAGCTATGAGCTAATTTAGTACCCAAACAAGAAAATAACTCCGTCCAAAAATTTCCCGTAAAAATAGGATTTATGTCGCTCACAATAACCCTTGGGCTTCCATGTAGCTTTTGAATTCTGTCCACAAATGTAGTAGCAACTGTACTTGCTTTAAATAGATGAGATAATGCACAAAAGTGTGCATACTTGGTAAGTCTATCAACTACCACCATGATGACATTCTTTTCTTCGGACTTAGGTAAACCTGTGATAAAATCCATTGAAATCTCCTCCCAACGTTGACTTGGAATGGATAAAGGTTGTAGAAGTCCCGGGGTCTTAATTGTCTCCACTTTATTCTGCTGGCAAACCAAACATTACGCCATAAACTTTTGAATATCATATTTAAGGCCATCCCAAAAAAATTCTTTCTTCACCCTGTGGTAAGTTTTTAAAAATCCTGAGTGTCCTCCTAAAGGAGAAGTGTGCAATTCCAGAAGAATCTTTTGTTTTAGTTGGGAATTTGTACAAAGATATAAGTGATCTTTGTACCATAAGGAATCATTTTTCCAACTAAATGTATCAGATGTACTAGGATCTTGCTGCAACTTTTGAATGAGTGTCCATACATCTTTTTCCTTCTTCCATTCATCTCTTGCTTCGGTTATCCAATCTGGTTGGATAATAGAAATGGCACAAAGCAATGCTTCCACTTCTTCATTCTTTCTTGAGAGTGCATCCGCAACAACATTAAGCTTTCCTTTTTTGTAGATTATTTCAAAGTCATAACCCAACATCTTTGTGACCCATTTTTGCTGCTCTTCTGAAGATAGTCTTTGTTCCAAAAAATGTTTAAGACTATCATGATCAGTTTTTACCTTGAAGTGTTTTCCCATTAGGTAAGTTCGCCATTTCTTTAGTGCATGCAGTATTGCTAACATTTCCTTCTCATAAATAGGTTTCTGTAAATACTTTCCTTTGATTGGACGACTTTCAAAAGAAATGGGTCTTCCTTCCTCCATTAAAATTGCACCAATTCCATTTCCTGAGGCATCACATTCCACAATAAAGGTTTTTGTGAAGTCTGGCGTAGCTAAGACCGGTGCTAGGCACATTGCCTCTTTAAGATGTTCAAAGGCCTTAGTTGCTTCAGGAGTCCATGAAAATGCATCTTTCTTCAATAATGTTGTTAGAGGTGCCGTTATTCTCCCATAATTCTTAACAAACTTGCGATAATACCCTGTTAACCCGAGAAATCCTCGCAACTTCTTTATGGTTGTGGGGACTTTCCATTCCTTAATGGCTTTAATTTTGTTAGGGTATACTTTAACACCCTCGTGAGATACAATATGACCCAAATATTCCACCTCTTGTACTCCAAAGAAACATTTGGATGTTTTTGCATATAATTGTTTCTCCTGCAATAGTTTGAGCACCCTGTCAACTTGTTCAACATGATCCTTCCAAGACCTTCTGTAGATTAGTATATCATCAAAAAATACTAGCACAAATTTTCTAAGGAAGGGTTTGAAAATGGAATTCATCAACCCTTGAAATGTAGGAGGTGCATTGGTAAGGCCAAAAGGCATGACCAAAAATTCATAATGACCCTCATGAGTTCGAAATGCTGTTTTTGGAATATCTTCAGTCTTCATTCTAATTTGATGATATCCTGAACGAAGATCCGACTTGGTAAAATAAATTGCTCCATGTAATTCATCCAATAATTCATCAATCACAGGAATGGGAAATTTGTCTTTAATGGTGAGCTTATTGAGCTCCCTATAATCTGGACACATTCGCTATGATCCATCCTTCTTGTGTACCAATACTACAGGAGCAGAGAAAGAACTTTGACTGGGTTGAATTATACCCGCCTCTAACATTTCTGCAATCATACGTTCAATTTCGCTTTTTTGGAAGTAAGGATATCTATAAGGCCTGATGTTTGGAGGAACACTTCCTGGAATCAAATGAATAGCATGATCATGATCATGAATAGGTGGGAGTCCTTGGGAGTTTCAAACACCTTGGAATGATTGTCCAAGACTTGTTGGAGATCTGCAGAAATAGATGATTTTGATGTCGGAACTTCTAGTGAGCATAATTGTGCAATTACGCCTCGTTGTTCTTTCTTTAGAAGCTTTGTCATGACATTAGAACTTATTATCCTTCTTGGCTTCCCTTCAATACCCCATAATTTGACTTCCTTTCCTTCTGAAAAAAATTTCAAGAAAAGTTCTTGAAAATTAAAAGCTACCGTCCCCAAAGATTGTAACCATTGTACTCCTAGTACAACATCAGCACCTCCCATAGGAATGGCAAGCATTGGACTAGTCAATACATATTCCCCCATGGTTAGCTTGATATTATGGCATTTTCCGTAGCAATTTATAGTTCCTCCATTTGCAACCATCACTTGACATTCTGGTGCTGGGTATAGGAAACAATTTAATTCCTTGGCTACCTTATAATGAATAAAATTATGGGTGCTACCTGAATCAATCAACACTATTACCCTTTTCTTCTTTATATGTCCTTCTATCTTGAGAGTTTGAGGAGTAGTAATTCCTGCCAGTGCATTACACGATATGGTCGGATTCATTTCTTCCTCTTCTAGGGGTGGTTCCTGGTGTATATCCTCTTCTTGTTCATTTTCTTCTTCTTCTTCACAATCTATGTAAAATAATTTCTTCTCAGGACACTTATGACCTTTAGTGTATTTGCTATCACAACTGTAGCAAAGCCCTTTTGCTCTTTTTTCTTCCAATTGTTGTGGTGTCAACCTTGTAGGTTGTGGAAATCTAGGCATAGCCACACTTCCTTCTTTATAGAATTGAGTGGTAGGCTTCCTTGTTGCCATAATTTTACATTCAACTTTTCTTGCCAACCTGAATGCCTTCTCCAATGAATCAGGTTCCAGAACGCAAACTTCATGTTGAATTTTATCCTTTAAAGTGCCTATGAAGAGATCAATCCTGTGTTCCTCTGGAATATCAGTTACCCTTATATTCAATTTTTGGAAGTCCTCAATGTGCTGCCCCACTAAACCCTTTTGTTTGAGATTTATCAATTGGCTAAAGAAGGTGTTGCTCTTTGTATCCTCATAATGTGCTATCATTTCCTCCGTAAAAATTGACCAAGTGACAATTTTTTACGAGAGCAAAGCCAACGATACCATAGAAATGTATTTTGTTCTAAATGTAAAGTTGCAATGCGTACCTTTTGTGTGTTTTGCACATTATGGAGATCAAAATATTGCTCCATCTGTAGTATCCATGTTACAGAATCCTTTCCATCAAACTTCCTCATATCCATTTTTGGAATATGGTGGTTCTTCCCGCCAACATTAGAGTTTATGAAATCACGATTAACATTTATTTTGTTCTCATCATGAGGTTCTTCTACTATCTTTTCACCATTAGGAAAAATTTCTTGTATCAACTTTGTCAAACCTTCGATGTTTGTTTTGAGATCATTCTTCATGTTTTCCATGTTGTCTTTCATGTCCGCTTCCATGCCATCCATCTTAGCCTCCATGCATTTCTTCAAACCGTCCATCTTCACTTCCACGCCTTTCTTCAAAACTTCCATTTCATTTTTTGTTGCTCTTTGCGAGAGTTAAATTTGTTGCACTTTCTCTTGTAATTTTGATAGATCATGTTGCAATTCTTCATCTTCATGAGTCATAGTAGAGCCTTCTGAAGGCTTAATGGGTGTTGAATTATTTTTACGGGGCATATTTTAGAACCCAATACTACTATATATTCTACAATATGCCCTTGGAATCAATTCAAATTGATTCTTCAAGAAGACTCATGCAATTTGGAAAGAAAAAAATATACACACCTTTTTCTTGCTTTTGAGGAACTCGATATTGAAATTGGATTATCTCTATGATTGTAGCACTTCAATATTTGAATTTCGGTTTAAACATAGCCCTCTGAATTATCTTTTGAATGCCATAGGTCTGACCTGATTTGGATTCTCCAAGACAAAGTTGTGTCCAATCTCCCACAATGACCTAATTCTGGACTGGTTTAGTAGAGCAAACTCGTACGACTTTCCACGTGTCACTGTTTCATCCTTTGTCTCTGAAATTGATATCCAAGAAACTAAAGTCTGTGTACTTGTGACCATTTTTTACGGCACTCCAATCCGATGCCCAGAGAGAGAGTTATTGAACTTTTCCCACGATCACCTCTTTGAGATGAAATTCAGGAGCCTAAAAAAGCACTACCTTCCACAGATCATATCTCCCAAAATATTGCGAACCAAGCTCTCAAATTTTTTGATGAATTTCCTCAGGATTTCAGCTTTGCACCATACGAATTTCAGATTCTGAACCTTCGCAGAAAAAAAATTTATAGCACAAATGCTATGATGACCTGTTTAGGAGCCTGAAAAAAGACCTAACTTCCATAGATGATATCTCAGAAAATATTGTGAACCAAGCTCTAAAATTTTTAGAAAATATTCCTCAGGATTTGGGCTTCGCACCCTAAAAATTTCAGCTTCTGAAACTTCGTAGAAAAAAATTTATAGCGAAAATACCACGATGACCTGTTTGGAGCAGCGAAACCCTAGAATCCAAAGCTCTGATACCAAATGTTGTGTAACCAGCTCCAAAAAGAGAAGAAAAGAGATATGAACGCCTTAGAAATAAGCCACTTCGAGGGGGCAAACTCCAATACATTACATAAATGAACAATTCTTGGATGATACAATTTACAAAACCTCCTTTCTATATATAGGAGTCCATGGGGCCATAATGTAATCCTAGTGGGCCACAATGTAATCCTATTCGACCTAACAATAATAATTTAAGGGCACAATAATAACAAAATGGGGTTTACAAGGGTACAATAATAACAATAAGGGGGTTACACTAACAACAATAAGGGACTATACTAGTAATATAGGGACCTAACAACATCTACATCCAGCAGCCACTCTGGAAGTGTGACTCCTTTTAAGGTACAAGTAAATTTTGACATTCCCATATTTGAGGGTCAAATAGATGCAGATGTCGTAGATAGATGGTTGAATCTATTAGAAGGATATTTCTCGGTTCATGACTTTTCCGATAGGGAGAAGATTATTTTTGCACTCCTCAAAGCTTCCCCCCATGTCAAGGACTGGTGGGAAATCCACTGTGAGAAAAAGGACGAGACAGAACCCTCTTTGTTCTCGGTCGTACCCACTTGGAATTCTTTCCGAGACACCGTCAAGGAACAATACTATCCCATGGGGAGCTATGAGGACAAGTACATACAATGGACCACGCTGCGGCAACAAAGGGATCAAGATGTGCATGAGCTGACGAATCTGTTCCATACCCTGCGCACCAAGTTGGGTATCAAAGATTCATAGAAACATTTGGTGCTAAAGTATCGCAGTTGTCTGAACAGATACATTCAGGACGTAATGGAGTTCCTCGACATCTCCTCGCTTGGTACAGCATACCGGTATGCTGCCAAGATTGAGCAGAAATTCAAACAGAAGAAGCGAGACTTTGGATCTGCGAATCAAAAGCAAGGGAAAGGTGCTCCCAAACCACAGAACAAAGGATAGAGCCAAGGCACGGTGACTTAAGACAACCTGTCGAAGCCACAAGCAAAGAACAACACCGCAAAGCCAAAGAAGGACACAGGAAAGTAGCGTGTGTTCCATAAGAGCTCCACTCGCAACACAAGTGAGTGTCAGGCCAAGCAGTCGCTGGTGGCCGAGATGCGGGCTTCTGAGTCAGATGCATGCTCTGACTCTGAATCAGAACCTGACAAGGGGAATGACAAAGGGAAATAGATTATTGATGCAGAGCCCAATGCCACTGTTGCCACTACAAAGATCCAGAAGGAGGAACATCTCTTCCACTCCCAGATGTGGGTAAAGGGATCCCTGGTACAGTTCATTGTCTACAATGGGAGCCAAAAGAACCTCATTTCGGCAGATGCCGTGAAGCGGTTGGGCTTGCTGACCACAGCTCACCCACATCCATACACCATTGGGTGGCTTCACTAAGGACAAGATCTCCGCGTCAGCCAGCAATGCCGCCTTCCCTATAGCATCAAGCCCTTCACGGATGAGGTATTATGCGATGTTGTTCCTATTGATGTTTCTGATGTATTATTAGGACAACCATACTTGTGGAAGCGTCATGTGGTGTATGAGTATCAGCCTTGTGCTGTTATTGTTACTTTGGGAAATAAGTTGTACAGGATACTAGAGGTACCACCTCCTGCTACTATCTCTTTGGTTACTGCAAAACAATGCAATAAGCTCATTTCCCAAACCAGGAAATTCGTTTTCCTGATGATCCGCCCCCAGGGCAAGAAGAAGACTATGGCCACAACCTCCAGAAAAGGCTCCTCTGCACGAAAACAACAAATGGATAAGGTTTTGGAGGAGTACGGGGACATTTTCACCTCACCCACAGGGGTTCCTCTACACTATCAAGTCAAGCACCTGATTGATCTGACCCCAGGTGCACCGCTACCCAACGGACCGATCTATCGGTGCTTTGTTCTGGAGAACGATGAAATCAAGAGGCAGATTTAGGAGCTGCTGCAGAAGGGTCACATCTGACCAAGTTCATCGCCCTGTGGGAGCCCGATAATTTATTATTGTGAAATCATAGTTCTAAATTATCTCTTATTCTGTGAGCAATGTAATCTATTAATTGTAAGTAGATTCATTATAAAAATTCAAACGAATTTTAGCATGAATGATGACAATTTATATATTAATTGATTTTTAAGAGTATTTTTATTATGTAGGAGCACTGGAAAGATAAATCAGGACTTCATTTTTTGTTTTCCTTATTTTATTGGGCTGAACTGGAGAAAATTGAATATGAATAGTGAGTTAATTGTAAGATCAAAGGGCCAAGGCCATACATCAACATTGACCACAGTGGGGAAGTATAAAATCATGGATATTCATGCAAGTATAGTTATTAATGTAAGATCAAAGTTAACTCTTAGCTTCACTAAAGAAATAGAAGGCAAAGATCTAGCATCAACTGAAACTCATGTGAAAAAGTAGATGAAAAATGTACAATCATCCAATGGAGAGGTAATCTATAATTATCTAGTAAGACTCTTGGCTATGCCTTGAGACTAAACTAATTCTCAATATTTTTGAATAATCATCCATTGGAATTTAGTAGGAAAACCATAGTAAATCATTGTCCAATGGCCATGCAAAAATATATAAAAAAATAATATTTGTTGGTTGTTTTTCAATAGGTGGACCATGATGGGACCACTAAGAAGGTGGGGGTGTTTTTTTAATCATGGAAGTGAGGTTTAGTAGATTGATAGTCAAGTTACCTTTCCTATAAATTTTCTCGATCAAGTTATTCATTCATTGAACTTTGATTCATTCCTACTATTTTGATACACAATCCAATCCAGTTGAGTCTTGAGTCTTCATTGAGAATGACATTCATAGGTTGTCAAGAAAGAGGTTATCATGCACATGCACTCTTCTTTTCTTGGTATCTTTGTAACTATGTTCAGCTTGAGTTCTATATTTTTAAATTATCATAATAGTTCGTGATTATTAGGCTTTTATTTTGTCTTTTAAGAATTTTAATTTAATTATTATTAATCATTAAATTAAAATATATATATATATACATATATATATATATATATATATATATATATATATACATATATACATATAGTTATTATAGTTATTAAACTTTCAATAGAATTATTAAACTTTCAATGGTACATCAAATTTCATACATGAGAACCCGGATGCGGGTGAAGTTGGTAGTGTTTAACGTGATGGGATGGGGATGTGGCATAAGGGGAAGCCACTGGCCCACCCGCAAGAGTGTTGTCATTCAGTTCTTAATGTCGACTGATCGGCGTTTAATGCCATTTACTCCTGGTGCTCGAATAAACCATAGTCCCGCTCCTCGATACACATTCGCATGCCGCGACATGACTCAGCCTCCAGTTCATACTTATGGTGGTTTATTGCAGTCGATTCACAGTTGCACGGTAGACTGGGTTGTTATTATGGAACGTCCCTATGGTCTGAACAGAATTCCCCCGCCTGTGAATCTGTGGTGCGCTCCAGGAGCAGGGCTTTCTAATGTTCGCACTGTAACTGGTAAGAGGAGCTGTCTCAATTGTTGTTTGGATTTTGGAGAAAATCTCCACTTCTCCCACATTGGTTCCTGCAAGCTTGCTTCTGTCGCCCTGTTGCCCCTCTCGCCTCAGTCTTCTGCCCATATTTTGCCTCCCTGCCCTGTTGTCTCGAGTGCGACTATGCCGCGCCTCAGGCAGAGAATGCGCTGCCGAAGAGGCTCCACGAGGCACCAAATTCGATGCTCTTCCTCCACCTCTGGCACCTCCTCTGTGTCTACCTCCCACTCTAACAGTCAACCTAGAGGGCGCCTTCTCCGCTCGGGTTGTCGCCTTGCTTCCCCCACTCCTTCTGCTCCTCCTGCTCAAACCCACACCGTGCATTTTTCCTTTAACAACACTCTCAATCGACCCAGGGTGACTGCCTCAATTACGGTTTTCTTTCATGAAGATCCTCAGGAAATTGTTCCCATTTCTCGCCTGGCGAAATGCAGCCTCTCGGCGGCTCAGGATTCGACGCAGTTTGTTGGGCTGAAGCACACTGATAGTGCGAACGTGCAGGGTCAGATGGGCAAGGCCACGTAGGACCTGGCGAACAAGGAAGCGGTTGGTCAACCTACTAAGAGGCAGGATGCAGTGCAAGCGAGTGAGGCGCAGATTACTCCTCCTCCTCCCGAGAAGGTGATCCATTCTATTGCTGACCTGTATAATGCTGACGGGGAACCAGATGAACTCTGGTGCAGAGTTTTCTATGAACCTCCTGATGAGTCGTTCCTCCTCTTCACTCTGGTTTTTTGCTCTATTTCTGCCCATAACTATTTGTATGATTGCTGTGAGAAAAGTAAAATTGCTCCTAGCATAGAACATCTACAAAACTTTACATGGAATCGGAGCTGAGGTGAAGACAAACTCTATCTTTAGCAATCATCACCGAAGAAATGGGTTCCACTAGTCTTGAATTCAAGGAGAATGACAAGCTGACTGGAAGTGATGACTTCCATGCCTGGAAGATGATATTAGACCTAAAATTGGAAGATCATGATCTCCTGGATCATGTGACAGGGAAGATTCAAGAACCTCCATCAAATGCCTCTGCTGCTGTTAGAAACAAGTATAAGAAGGGAGAAATCAGAGCAAAGCTGCTCATCAGGGAATCCATAAATAAGAGTCTGGTTGCCTACATATCTGAACTAGGCACATCCAAGGAGATGTATGACAAATTGATACTTATGTTCAAAGTAAACAATGTGAACCAAGTGCTATTCCTCAAGAACAAGTTGAAGAATATGAAGAAGGGCCGGGATGAGTCTATTCAAACTTACTTTCTGAAATTGACCGAAACAAGGAACAATCTGCTAGCTATTGGGGAGACAATAGCCGATCGTGAGATGGTTCTCACCGCACTTGGAGGACTTCCATATGAATGGCAAGTATTCACAACTACCATTCTCAACAATAATACCATTCCTAACTTTGATGAGCTTCTGTCTAGATGTATGCAAGAAGAAACAAGGATGAAGGAATTCGATAATGACAGGAATGCTGCCTATGGTGCTCATTCCCGAAAGAAGAACTCTGGTGGTTCTAAGGACAAAGGAAGAAGGACTCAAGATAAGAAGGGTAAATGCTTCACCTGCCATAGGCCTGGACACTATGCTAGAGAATGCCCCTTCAAGAAGGATTCTCCCGATAGTGACGATAACAACAACAACCGAAGGAATGGGAATCAAAGAAATGACAAATCCAAAGGAAAGAGGAAGGCTCACTTTGGAGGAAACAATCAACCTTCTAAGAGGTCCAGAAATACCAAGTATGAGGAGTCTAATGTTGTTGATAAAAGAAATGAGTATATTCTGGTATCTGCTCTCTCAGCTGCATCTCTGCCCGACACTATGGATGTCTGGCTAATTGATAGTGGTGCCTCAAGACACATCACCGGATTCAAAGAAGCACTTTCTGACATGGTTGAAAGGGATACTAATCTAGAAATTATCCTTGGGGATAATGCCACATATCCCGTGAAAGGGACAGGGACTGTGACCCTCCACTTGTCTCAAGGACAAGTCCTACGTTTGCAAGATGTACTCTATGTACCTAAATTGAAGAAGAACCTTGTGTCTGTATCTGCCATGGAAGACAAAGGATTCAATGTAACCTTCTCTGATGGAAAGGTGCTCATGTGGAAGGAGAGCTTCAAGGAAGCTATCTCAATTGGATTTAGAGTTGGTACACTCTACCAGGTTGGAGGGAGTCCGTTGGGAGCTATGACTTGTGATACTATCCGACAAACCGAACTATGGCACCGAAGATTTGGACACCTTCATTACAAGGCCCTTCCCGAAGCAAGGAAGGTGGTGACAGGGATGCCTGATTTTGGAAATAATCATGTATGTAAGGGCTGTGCTGAAGGGAAACATACAAGGGGACCTTTCCCCTCAAGTGTCACAAAGACATCTGATATATTGCAACTGGTCCATTCTGATCTTTCTGGTATGTTGCCCGTAACATCCCTGGGGGGATGTTCTTACTATATGACATTTACTGATGACTTCTCTCGCAAAACCTGGATATACTTCTTGAAGAAGAAGGATGAGGCTTTCATGTGGTTCCGTACCTTCAAAGCCTGGGTGGAAAATATGACCGGAAAGAAGATCAAGATTTTGAGGACTGACAATGGCACTGAATATGAGTCAAATGAGTTCAAAGACTTTTGCAGAGAAGCCGGCATTAAGAGGGAGACTACCACTGCATATACTCCTGAGCAGAATGGTGTTGCTGAACGCAAGAATAGGACTATTGTGGAAGCTGCCCGTGCCATGCTATGTGACCAGGGTCTACCAAAGTTTCTGTGGGGAGAAGCTACAAATACTGTTGTGTACATTCAAAACCGATGCCCTCATTCCGCTTTGGACTCCAAAACTCCCGAAGAGGTTTTCTCTGGTAAGAAACCTGATGTCTCACATTTTAGAATTTTTGGATGTCTTGTCTATTTTCATGTGCCGAAAGAAAAGAGAAGTAAGCTAGATGCTACTGGGAAGAAAGGAATGTTTGTGGGCTACAGTGAGACTTCTAAGGCATATAGAATCTATGTACCTGGTCAAAGGGAAGTAGAGATAAGCCATGATGTCACTTTTGACGAAGATGCTTCCCTGAAGAAGGTAGTAGATCTTCCTAGATCTGGAGAAAATCATGAAGAAAGGCCTGGAAATCTGGAAGAACCCCAGGATGAAACAATGCCTGATATTGAAGGACCAATGGACCCTATTGATCCATCTCCTTCATTGGGAAAGAGACCATCATGGCTCAGGGACACCCTCGAAGACGCTGAGGGTCATGCTACCCCAAGGGGGACATTCCGAGAAAGCAAGAAGCCGTGTAGATACCAAGGGTATCTAGCTGCCATGAGTACTATTGTACAATCTGAACCTGGATCTTTTGAGGAAGCCGTAAAGCATCAAGTTTGGAAGGATGCTATGCTCGAAGAATATGAGTCCATTATGAAGAATGATGTCTGGGATGTGGTCCCGAGACCGAAGGACAAATCTGTTGTCACCGCTAAATGGCTCTACAAGATCAAACATGGATCTGATGGGAGTGCTGAAAAGTTTAAGGCAAGGTTTGTTGCCCGTGGCTTCTCTCAAAAGGAAGGAATTGAATATGATGACATATTTGCACCTGTCACAGTATACCACCATCCGATCAATCATAGCCCTTGCTGCTACGCAAGGATGGAGTCTTCATCAGATGGATGTCAAGACCGCTTTTCTGCATGGTGCAATAAAGGAAGAGGTGTATGTGGAACAACCTCTGGGATTTGAAGTTCAAGATCGAGACACTCATGTCTGCCGGTTGAAGAAAGCCCTCTATGGGTTGAAGCAAGCACCCAGAGCTTGGTACGAAAGGATGGATAGTTACTTGATGAAGCTGGGCTTCACTCGAAGTAATGCTGATCCGAACCTTTACTTCAAGGTTGTGCAGGGGAAGCCTCTCATTCTAGTGCTGTATGTGGACGACCTCTTCCTGACAGGTGCTGACCCTCTCATTCATCAATGTAAGAGGGAGTTCGCTGCTGAGTTCGAGATGAAGGACCTAGGACTGATGCACTACTTCCTAGGCCTGGAGGTCTGGCAGAGACCTGGAGAGATTTTCCTTTCTCAAGGAAAATACATTGTGAAGCTTCTGGAAAGATTTGGTATGGTGGATTGTAAGTCCGTGTCGACATCGATGGAACTCAACTTTAAGAAGTTGAGTGGCAGCGCTGCTGGGCCTATCTTGGCCAATCCTACTGAGTATCGTCAACTCATAGGAGCTTTGATGTTCTTAGTGAACACCCGACCGGATATATGTTTTGCAGTGAACACTTTGAGTCAACAGATGGTTGAGCCTCATCACTTTCACTAGGTTGGTGCCAAGAATCTTCTGAGATATCTTCGGGGCACGATAAACCATGGGCTGAGATACACTGCCGGGAGTGTGATACTCCGTGGATATACTGATGCCGATTGGGCTGGCAGTGTGGTGGATCGTAAGAGCACATCGGGATGCTGTTTCAATCTTGGTTCTGCTTCGATCTCATGGATGAGCAGGAAGCAGAAGTCGGTGGCTTTGAGCACCGCGGAGGCCGAATACATTGCTGCAAGTATGGCCTGTTGTGAAGCAGTTTGGTTGCATAAGCTCTTTAGTGAGCTGTTTGGACATGTGCTAGATACCACTGTGATACTCTGTGATAACCAGAGTGGGATTCGTATGACTGAGAATCCCGTGTTCCACGACCGATCCAAGCATATTGATATCAGGTACCACTTTATCCGGGATATGGTACAGCGAGGCGCCGTAAGGCTCGATCATATAGGAACTGATGAGCAGGTCGCGGATATTCTCACTAAGCCCCCGGGGAAGGTCAAGTTCCTAACCTTCCGTGAGAGTCTTGGTGTCGTGGAAAGACCCTATGATGTGGGTCCTGTTGGACGATGAGCTCTGGGAGCTCTGGGGGGCTTTGGGGAGAGCTTCTTGGAGCTATGGGCAACCACAAGGCCAGGCTTGCCAACCTTGGTGGTGTGCTTGGACCCCACCGTTGTGATTTTGAGTTGGTTCACCTCTCATTTTCTGTGCCCCGTATGCATCCTACCCATTGAGTTCAGGGCTCATGGGAAGTACCTCTCATTTGGCCAATGAGGTGGGAAAAGCTAGAGACTATTAGCAAAGACCGATGGACGCATCAGAGATTGCCGTACTCTCTATCTAGGATGGCACGGTCCAACCACTTGATCTGGGATCAAGTTTTGTGAGGTCTGGGACCTCTGCCTGACTTCGGGTCAGATGAACCAACTTTGGGTTGGTTGGATACTCTTCATGAGTTTGATAGAGGTTTGGAACCTCTGCACTGATTATGTCAGTCGGGGGATGATGTCTTTGTGACTGACCCACTTCTGTTCTGAAATAAAGAGGCCAGCAAAGCAAGTTACGGCGGGATGACGCACGATGTTTGATTGCACCGATGGATGGAGTTCTCCCTAGTTGAGAGGGAGTGTTAAATTTGGACAACTAGGTCCAAACTCCATGTTATGATGCTCAGATTAAGAGGCTAATATTTTTGTTGGAATCCTCTTTCGGAGAGGTGTAAAATCCATATATAATATGTCTTAATCCGATGAGCAGAACATTTATTTTGAATTTATTATTCTTAATAAACTATATGTGCAGGTCGGCCTTAAGGTTGCACGCCCCCAGCAGATGTGTCACACGCCCCAATGATGGATATAAATACAGGCAAAGTTGGAGAGCATTTCATCACAACACAACTCACATCTTCTTCTCTCATCTGAGATAGTACGAGCTCCTTGGAGGACGAGTTCAGCCCACACGTGTGAAGGAGAAGAAGGACAAAACAGTACGGCTGAGTTGAAGGACGATTTTCTGCAGTTAGGGTTTTGCAGAAAGTTTGACCAGCGTTGACTTTGGTCAACGCATGGTCCGATTGGGCTGAAAATTTGTGGGAAGTTCGATTTTGGAAGGCCGTACTATTTGGCACAGAAATCGAGGTCAAAGGGTTGACCAATCTGCTGCTGCGTTGACTTTTAGCTTGCTGCCCTGCGTTGACTTTTTCAGGACAACGTTGACTTTTTGGGAGTTGACTTGGGTTGACTCGCTTGCTGATTGGAGGACTGTTGTGACACATGCTGGGTTGGCTGACCAAGGAGACTTTGCTGGTTGAAGCATCCTGTTGACCGCCGTAACAAACCACCACATTTTTCTTGTTTCTGATTTGTCTTCTGTAAGATCCACTTATATGTTCTATTTGCATTTTGCTTAACTATTTGTATGATTGTTGTGAGAAAAGTAAAATTGCTCCTAGCATAGAAGCAATTTTACATAAGAGGAGCTATCTCAATTGTTGTTTGGATTTTGGAGAAAATCTCCACTTCTCCCACACTGGTTCCTGCAAGCTTGCTTCTGTCGCCCTGTTGCCCCTCTCGCCTCAGTCTTCTGTCCATCTTTTGCCTCCCTGCCCTGTTGTCTCGAGTGCAACTATGCCGCGCCTCAGGCAGAGAATGCGCTGTCGAAGAGGCTCCACGAGGCGCCAAATTCGACGCTCTCCCTCCACCTCTGGAACCTCCTCTGTGTCTATCTCCCACTCTGACAGTCAACCTAGAGGGCGCCTTCTCCGCTCGGGCCATCGCTTTGCTTCCCCCACTCCTTCCGCTCCTCCTGCTCAAACCCACACCGCACATTTTTCCTTTAACAACACTCTCAATCAACCTAGGGTGACTGCCTCAATTATGGTCGTCTTTCGTGAAGAGCCTTAGGAAATTGTTCCCAGTTCTTGCCCGGTGGAATGCAGCCTCTCGGCGGCTCAGGATTCGGCGCAGTTTGTTGGGTTGAAGCACCCTGATAGTGCGAACGTGCAGGGTCAGATGGGCAAGGCCACGCAAGACCTGGCGAACAAGGAAGCGGTGGGTCAACCTAATGAGAGGCAGGACGCAGTGCAAGCGAGCGAGGCGCAGATTACTCCTCCTCCTCCCGGAAAGGTGATCCATTCTATTGCTGACCTGTATAAGTCTGACGGGGAACCAGATGAACTCTGGTGCAGAGTTTTCTACGAACCTGATCCTGATGAATAGTTCCTCCTCTTCACTCTGGTTTTTTGCTCTATTTCTGCCCATTCTCACGAGCCTGTTCATGTGTTTCCTACTGTCTCTGAAAATGCATCTATTTTTTTTGCTTCGATATGGTCTCCAGTACTACAATTCTCTGGTTCCCCTGCGCGGGATTTTTCAAATGAACTGTTTCAGACTGGTTTCCCTCTTGCAGGGCAGTCTTCAAACTATGGTTTTTTGTTTCAAATGCCACAACACTCGGCAATGATCAGGCTTCGGCCCGCTGTACTGTACTCCTTTTGTTAATATAATTACTTTTACTTAGAAAAAAAAAACTTTCATACATGAGAAAATAGATACTGATAAATGGTACATCATGGCCTGATTAATTTCGCTCAGCAATTTCAAATGGTATAACATTTAGTCAATAGTAATCATCAATTTCTGCACACAGAGACTAATTTCTCTGGAAGCCTCAGATTTCTTTGGCTTGTTATTCTTATAACTACATAGACATAATTAATAGAGAGATTGAGGACAGAAAAAAATCTAGCACTTAGTCTCCACTACTCAACATGTTTTGCGAGAATAATACATAGATTGATTTCTCTGAGTGCCCTAGTGTTCTTTGGCTCATTTTTTTAATCACAACAACAATAAAAAAATGCACTGAGGATTTGTTCTTAGTCCGATTATGCAATTTTTATAAGACAGATTATGAAATATTAATAATAAACATAAATTTATTGCAATTTAGGGAAAGCTCGTTCATGTTTTTTTCTTTATATTGGAAGGTTTACTTGATTTTTGAAGTAATTTTTAGTAGATCATAGTTTTGGAATATTTAAAATTCCAGAAAAAAAATGGAGAATAAAACTCCCCTCTTCAACATAGAGAAAATATAAAAAATAAATTCTTCACTCGAAACAGAGTTTTCACTGTAAAAACTATTTCATTAAACTTCAAAACTTTGGTTACAAAATTTCCTCTGACTGAGGGAATAAAAAAACTTTGACTTCTTCAAAACACAATTCAACACAAAACTCACACTCTAAAATTTCACTCTATCTGTGCATTTACAACTCACTGCTTTGAATTGTGCATATGATGTATATATGTAAAACATATATATATGGACCTGTACGCACGACATTTTTAAAACAAACATTAAATAACTTTGACCACCGGACGTCAACCAAAAATTAAACTCTCCTTCAATCAATTTCGGGTGCCAAAAAAATTTGCTGACGTCATAAAAAATGTGACGCGAAATTTCTATTCAATCTGCTTTATGAATTTTTCGCGTCCGATTTTGGGCACTCGTACGGACGGCTGAGTGTGATGCGAAATTTCTATTAAATCCACCTCAGTGAGATTTCAAATCCGGAAATTTCAGTTCTGGGACCACTGTCCTTCAATTTTTTAAACTCTGATCAATCAAAAATGGCAAGCGGCTCTCTGCAACGTTTTTGTTATAATGCGATCATGACTGATCGCTGGAAATGGAAGGCGGCTGCCTGTACATCAGCTGTAACTAATATTGAGGAAATATTAGTTTGACAAGAATCAGTTATTTCTCTTGAAACTTTAGGTATTAAAAGTCCATGACACAGATATATCACACTCCAAAATCCAAAGAAAATGGAAAAGCGTTCAATTTTTTTAATCAAACTTTTATTGGTGAAGGGTTAATTTATTACGAGAACATCATTAATGAAGTGAAAAATTTTAAACGTAACGTTTATTGACTAGAAAAATAATGACCAAAACGTCAAAAAAATTTGTGTGACGGGTAAAGAGAAATCCAAATTCCAACCCCGCCTGCCACTTGTTGGTGAGTGGAAGCTATTCACTTTTCATTTACAGCTTACCAGGTTACTCATGTTACCAATATTTTCACATGGCTCACTTTTAGGTGACTACTTATTGTACTTCTTCTTTATAAAGAAAAATTGGTAGATAATTGTATATATTATTTGAAATCTATAACAAATCCAGGCAACAAAATTACAACAAATAGAAAATTATGAAAAAAATTCACCAGGGCACTACTAATGTGTGGATACCCTATCATTTCTTAGATCCTCATAACTTACCAACACCTACTATATTGGTATACACATAATATGGCATTTACCTGAAGTATTTCATATGTATCTAGAAGTAAATAAGCTGTATGAAAATTGTTATGGCAGATATAAGATGTGTATTATAGTTTATATTTCAATTTTTCTAGCATGCATGTGCGGTCCATATAGTGACTACAATTACCAATATATTTCAGTGAAGATGTGAAGATGATGTCTCATTAAGTCCTAATTACTTAAAGCATCATTAATTAGCTTTCCAAATGAATAAAATATGTTAACAAATTAGTAAAAACTAGGAAAACAAATCATGCTTTAAAAAAATATGGCACAATGAGTCACACTCTTAGATTTATTTAATTACTCATCAAGTGTTGCTACAACATATATATGATCACCATTACCATAGAAATGGGACATGTGACCATCATTTTGGTTTCACCAATGACATTCCACATCATGAGCATTGTTTAGGGTTGATTGTGTTGATTTTTTTTAAACAAATCATTTATACATTTTATGGAAATTATAGACACAATTTATAATCACATTACAAGATCATGATGTATGGATATTCCTTATCATTTCTCAGATACTCACAACTTACCAACACCTAATAGATTGATATACACATCATATAGAATTTACCCCTAGAATGCCACATGTATCCTAAAACAAATTAGTTGTATGGCAATTTTTATGGTGCATATATGATGTGTATTACAATTTATCTTATAATTTTGTTGAAGTAGCATACAACAATTTACATAGTGATATGAGAACCACTCTCTAGAGTATACATCGATTTTGTACACATGGCTTTTCAGTTGATTTTTAAGATATATCATTAGTGATGCTCACATGATTATATAATGAACCATTAAGTTGAACTATGAAATTATTCCTCACAACACACACATATTGATGAATTAATAACTTTTCTCATATAATTTTTTTAATCTATTTTGAAAAAAAATAAAAATTATATATAATTATTTCTAAGAAGAACAAGAGAGAGTTACTTACCATATCTACGTAAAACATATAATAGCGACGTTTGGAGGAAGCCTTATAGCGACGCTTTGGGGCATAGTGTCGCAATTGCGACACTTTTTCTAAGACTTTTCTCTAAATGTCGGTATAGCGACGGTTTCCCAAGATCAATGGCCCAAAGTGAACCCGATAACTTACCTTTTACCTTTTCAGTAAGTGTCGCTCTTCTGACGTTTTGAACTATTTCCATTTTCGTCGGTCTTGTGACACTTTTGCAATAGTGTCGCACTTTTACAATTGTGACACTTTTTCTAAGTGTCGGTATTGTGAGACTTTTCTCTAAATGTCGATATAGTGATGGTTTCCGAAGATCAATGGCCCAAATTGAACCCGATAACTTACCTTTTCCCCACACCTTTCCTTTTCATCGTGGCCGTTCGCTCGTTGAATCCAGATCCGACGGCGCTAATACATTTCCATGCTCATAAAGTAATCGTCTGATGTTTTGGCAAAGCCGCGCGAAATGGGTTGTTTTTCCAAACCACCCACGCTTACGTGTCGCCACCACGTTGTATCGTGTTCGAAAAGCTAGTTTCCGCTTACCACCATTTACCCTCACGAATACCACTAGCGGTATTCC
Organism: Pinus albicaulis; assembly: GCA_034641835.2. Lineage (NCBI taxonomy): Eukaryota > Viridiplantae > Streptophyta > Pinopsida > Pinales > Pinaceae > Pinus > Pinus albicaulis. The sequence continues at coordinate 71,998,397 of CM076580.1, forward strand.
CTAAACCTCACCTGTTTAACCCGAGTTTAATGTCATTTAACTATGGTTATACCATCGAAGGATAACATTAAAATTATTATTTGCATTCAAATTTTCACCTTTTCGCTTTAAACCTATAAAAACATTGCAGAACCGTTTTCCTCAAAATCACGCCGTTTGAACCCTGAGAAACTTTGCAGAGCCATTTTCAACCTACCAGTACCATTTTTCGACGCCCATTGCCCTGAATTTCCATTACAAAGTACTACATTGTCCTCTGCAAATCCATTTTCAAAAAATTGAAGATTGAGCACCTCTGTAATGTCTTCAACCGAATTCTGCTGGTTCTCCAGGTAATTTTATTCGAAGTTGCCCTCTGATATTTCAAAATTCCTGTCGATTTCAAATAATTACCAAAGTTACTGCAAAAAAGTGTCCATTTTTCAGGGAAAACTCTGTCAAAATTTCCCTGGAATCCCTAATTTCCCTTTCTCGTAGTTTTTTCCATACCCTGGTCCATTTTGCTGTTGAAATCAATTTTAAATACACGTTCTGAGCTTTAAATTCCTTGCATTTCCTAAAAACCCTGCTCAGAAACCCCATTTTTAGTAGAAATTCTCCAAGAAACCCCTGTTTCTCATAAAGGAACTTAGCAAACCGTTTAAGCTTGCTTCGTTCATTATTAAAAATGACCAAGAAATAGGTAACCCCCAAGAATGGAGGCCCAAAATCTGAAAAGAAGTCTTCTGCAAAGATTCCTCAGCTTATGTCCTTCAAAATCGACAAACCAACTCCTGCACTCACAGCTGATTCTACAGAAGTGGTCAGACCAGTCCAGCCTCCAGTCATTTCTCCATAGAAGATCTCTTTAGTTGATCTGGACTGTAGAATACTAGACCCTAATGTAGAATTTAACCCGCTTGATGTCTATAATTGGTGCTATGGCAAATCAGTGGAAAAGGGTGACAAAGATATTCCAATTTGGGAATCCAATCTGCCTAGATATATTGTCCCTCTCGCTCATTCTGTTCCTGACTTTATCAAATGATGCGAAGCCTATTATATGCTAGAACAAAGATGTATTGTAAACAGAGAAAAAGAACCCCTGTTTTACATCACTGAAGAGTCAATAAATTCCATGCTGCAAATGAATCATGACCCCAATTCTGCTTCCCTAACAATAGAAGATTTAACCCAACTATATCTTGACTTGGATTTCAATGCTAGATTCAAAATATACCAGACTTTTTGTCCAAATCAAGTTGATATTCATAAGTTAGATCCTCCTTTCGACACCTTTGATTTCCCATATGAAACTAGACAGATTGTCTCAATGCTCTCCTTCATACTAGGATACGCCAGTGATGAATTCACTGATGTGGCTATCCTAGGTTTTCTGTCAACTCTAAAACCTGGTAATCACCATCCATTCAGTTCAATTTTGCTAGATGTATTGCTGAAAATATGCATTATCAGTTATCCAAATTATCAGAAGAAGGAGTTTTCAGATACTCCTCTTATCTACTACACCTCTTCCTATATTATCAAACAAATAAGTTTCCAATTGAATGTCAGAAAGTGGATGTAGAAGGAAAAGTTCTATCAGTAGTATTTTAGTCATCTATTCTAAGGAAATGGAACAAAGAGTATAGTTTTACAGATTTCAATGACTCATTTATAGCCCCTGCTATGTATCTCTTGGAAAAAGAGGAGATCCCTAGGATCAATGATGACACAAGAAGAATTCTGCAGTTATCAAAGAGCTACAAAACTAGAGATTGGTATTTATATAAAAATCATACAGAAATCAAAGTGTATGGCTCATCCCTGGCCCCATATAAGTTACCCAGATTTGTTACTACAAGAATATTTGCTTTAGAATATCTGAGACAACTATTGAATGTAGATGAAATCCACTTCATAGCTTTCAAGAAAAAGACCCAATTTAAGCTGAAAAATCAAATTAGGCCATTCATTGTGAATAACAGAGAAGCTGCCAATGAGATAAATGTCAAACTTAAAGAGTATAAGTTCCCATGTAGTTTTACATGGAAGTATGACCCACGAGGTATTTTGAGTGCAATAAGGGTAAAATGTAAGTTTCCTGTTTACTTGCATGATCCTAAGCCCCATATTGAAAGATATGTAAATAAAATTGAATGGGAGCCAAACACCCTATCTGATGATGATTCACAGGCAGTACAGGTAATACAGGTAGACAGTGGCAAAGGCAAACATATTGAACAGACAGTACAGGTGGCTTCTACAAGAAAAGATACTTATAATGTACATAAAAGAGACAGAGAAGGAGATAGTTTCATAGCTGAGACTATTGAGGACATAAAATTTAGAACTCCTTATAGTAAAAGAAGCAAGTCAATAGAAGAAGAAAATGATAAGGCTGTAAATATTGATATAAATGATGAAGCAACAAGAATAGTCACTCAAACATTAGAAGAGCTTCAAAATGTAAAAATTGGAACACAACAAAAATATACAGTCATGAAGGAAAACCAGGCTATTGTCGATTTGCCTCCTTCTTCTCAGGAAACTGACAATACAGAGTCAGAGATTCAGATCAGATTCAGACAGATTAAAGAGAAGAATGAAGAGCTCAAGAATCAAGCTCATTCTAGATTTCTTAAGGAAAAGCCTGGAAACAAAGACAGGCTTCTTTCAGCATTTTATTATTCATCCAATAAATTGGTAATGTCATTCTTGAAGCCTACAGTGGCTGAGCCAAAATCAGTGGAAGATTATTCCAAAACAGATCTTGAACTGGATGCAGATGCCATTCATGAATTAGATCAAATTTAATTTCAAAGGAGAAATACTGAAATGCTATATTCCAAAATTGTCAGTAAAACTATGAAATCCATTAGGCTTGAGAAAATAGTGCTCAACCTACAAAATCAAATGAGGTTGGACAAAGCCTCACTGTATGCTAATAATTTAAGAATAAATGCACTAGAAGATATAGTGATTGAAGCAGGGGGTGACCCATCCAACATTGAAGGGGAAAAAGTCTTAATTAAACAAAAAAATGAGGATATAGCTGCTCTTAGAAAACAATTGAAGTTGCCTCAGAGTGAAAACTCTCAAGCAAAAGAAATTCTACAGCAAAAAACAGAGAATGATGATTTAAAGCAGATTGTACATCAAATGACAGGTTAGATAAAAACAATGGAAAGTCAAATAGAATCTCTAATGAAAGAGAATGAAGAACTAAGAAAATCACAACCAATGGTCATTCCTACAGTGATCCCCACTGTAAACACTGCTATACCATCTACTTTGGCAGAACACTTGGCACCGAACGGAGTACTGCCAACTGCAGTGCCAATTACTTCTCTAATCTTTGCCTCTTCTTCTTCATCCTCACAGAGGACCACACCACAAGACCAAGATAAAGAGATTCTTAGTTTGAGAGGCACTATTAAAAATTTTGAAAAATCCAAAAATGATGCCTTGACTACTTCTAGAGGACATGAGCAAAGGGCTGATCGACTACAAGAACAGGTAAAGATTCTGCAAGCACAAGTAAATCTTACAGATCAAGTGGCCTTTATAAAAACTCATTTATGGACCAAAATTATTGATGGCATTCATTCTCAATGGCCTTCAATTTGGATAATTTATGAACAGAGGGAGTTACTTCAAGTTGCTAGTGCAGAGATTGATAAGACTAAGAGGGAAATTGACAAAAAACCAGCCCAAGCAATCCAAATCATAGCTTTTTAAACAGTAAAACCAGGGAAGAGTTGGAAGAATTGAAAATTGTTGATAGAACAGAAACCATTCTTCAAATCAAAAAGGTCCTGAACAAAAGAAACATAATGAGTAATCTAGAGGACCAGTGTAAAGACATGAATTTATCCATCTCAAGATTTTTAGCCAAATACAAAACATTGTCAGAAGCAGGTTTGCCTGATATTCACGCATTGAATGACAAGTTAATGCCTCAGAAATATTATGATCTAAAAATCAGAAATCATGCAAAAGAGCAAGCCAGACAACAACTGCCTCAAGGATCACCAACAGGCAGAATACTTCTTCAGTATTTTGAAAATCTGTTCTTTTTAGATAATGACATCAAGCATATGTTCACTATAAAGCCTAACTTTGCCAAGTATACAGAGGCAGATGAAAGTTACAGAAAATTGAAGACTATGAAGATCCCCTCTGTAGAAAAGTGGCAAGAATTCACAGATCTGCGGTGAATTTAATGGATAAAAAACAGGAAATTCACTTGCAAATTCATTTTTTACTGTTACCTCAAATGGTAAAAATACAGGGTTAAAGTGCACAACAACAATCAGTTCAAATTAGAATAATCAGTTCTATTTTTGCTTGTAAAAAGGTAACAGCTTGCAAACTGTTTTGTAGATGTCCCTCTTTTTAAGTTTTCTTTCCTATTTTTGATTAAAACATTATCTCAATTCCTGAGATATTTTGTAAACATTTTTTTGTATAAATACTTCACAATTCGAAGTATTCAGTGTGAATAAAATTTCTCAAGACAACTATAGTTCGTTCTCTCTACTTGGCATTTTAATGTTTTCTACTTTGTTCGTGCTCTCTACTTGGCCATTGGCCTGTGGGTGATATAGAGTTGTAATCTTGTGCTGAATGTGGTAGTTTTGCAATGTTTCAGCTAATTTATTACCTACAAATTGTGGTCCTCCATCTGTGATTATGTCCCTTGGGAGACCATAGCGCACAAATATTTGGAAAAGAAACTGTACTACAGAGTCCTCTGTAGCTTTTGAAACTGCCTCTGCTTCAACCCACTTAGTGACATATTCGGTTGCAACTAGGATGTATGTTTTTTGGTTTGAGGGAGGACTAATAGGGCCAAAAAAATCAAGTGCCCAGCGTTAAAATGGTTCAATCACTAGTTGAGGGTTCAAAGGCATTTCATCAGACTGCCCAGGGCGTCCTGCCCTTTGGCAGCTATCACAGGCCTACACGAATTTTTTGGCATCCTTAAAGATGGTAGGCCAGTAATAGCCTGTTCGTAAAACCTTATGGGCAGTTCTACGGTTCCCAGTTAGATACCCTTCTTCAATCTTCTTATCTGTAGCTTAAGGATTCTTAAGTGCCCTTTTGCTCAGATTTCATCCACTCCATCAAATCAAGCCTATACATAGCCTTAGAAGGTCACCTATCTTGCCCTTAGCACATTTGCATCTCTGAGCCTTATTTCTTAGTTCTGCTTGCCTAGAGAGTTGACTCCATTTCCCAATATTCTGGTAGATCCTTCTCGTTTACCTTGAAATCTCTTTATTCCCACCAATATTTTAAAATCAAACCCAAATACACAATCATAGCTAGCCTAATATCTATTACTAAAACAAAGCTAAATCATACGGAGAGATCCCTCTCTAGAGTTCAAGAAGGCTAGATCTTGAATTCCCAAAGTGGTTCTTGGCTACCCTTGGTGTTCTTAACTACAAAAATCCCTATCCCACAACCCGAGAATTACTAGGGTGATAACAGGCCTTGGGGGTATTATGATCCTTGAAGGAAACTCCCATAGCTAGAAGAGTTGACAGAGAAAATTGGATCGAGTACAAAGGTGTGGCAGGTGGGTTTTACCCTGTACCAATTGTTATGGTGCATATATGATGTGTATTACAGTTTATCTTATAATTTTTTTGAAGTAGCATACAACAATTTACATAGTGATATGAGAACCACTCTCTAGAGTATACATCGATTTTGTACACATAGCTTTTCAGTTGCTTTTTAAGATATATCATTGGTGATGATCACATGATTATATAATGAACCATTAAGTTGAACTATGAAATTATTCCTCACAACACACACACACAAAGCATCGCTATTGCGATGGACACCTCCAAACGTCGCAATTGCAACACTTGACATTGTGTATTACAATTGCGACGTTTGGAAGCATCTGTCGCACTAGCGACGCCTTGGAGAATAGGGTCGCCATTGCGACGTCTTCCTTCAGACGTCGCAACAGCGACACTTTGTCTAAGTGTCAGTATTATGACCCATTTCCCTAAACGTCAGTATAGCGACGGTTTCAGGCGGGATTGAAAAAATTTGCGGAAATTTCCGACATTTGGTCAAAAGCGTCGGAAGCAAGTGTCGGAATTTCCGCCAAATGTAGTAGTTTAGCGACGCTTTGGGCCATGGTGTCATAATTGCAACATCTTCCTCCAAATGTCACAGTTGCGACAGGTTTTAGGTGTCGGTATGGCGACACGTTTCTATAGACGTCGGTATAGCGACGGTTGTGGGTGGGATGGAAAAAATTTGGGAAAATTTCCGACATTTGGTCAAAAGCGTCAGAACCAAGTGTCAGAATTTCCGCCAAATGTACTAGTGATTGTAAAACCTCCTTCATTTAATAAGCAGAGGGTTGGGCAATGTGATAAAGGCCTCATTCATTTAACAAGAAGAGGGCCAGGAATAGAGATGTAGCCTCATTTAAAAGAAGAAAGTTAAGGTGTTTTTAGATAACTTCAGAAATGATGAGTCACCTTCCTTCCAAAGGATGAGAAAAAGATACATCAGCATATTTCAAATGGTGTTTAAGAAAAAATATGATTAATACAATGGTGCTAAAAAAACCTTTGTTCTTATGTTTATAGGAGTCTCCTTCAAAGAAGAATCCGGAGGTGGAGTTTTGACTAAAGACAGCCTCATCTAAATGGCCAAGGAAGTAAAACAATATTGGTTTTAAACTAACTTCTTCTAATAAATACAAAGAGAACCACTAACAGTTTGTTCATGGAAATTCTTCATTTGGTTAGAGCAGGGGTTGAAAAGAGCCCAGGCAGTTGCCAAACATAGGCCTCCTTCATAAAAAAGTAGAAGGCTCACCATTGTTTGAGGATGAAGACCATTTATTTCAGTGTGGCAGAGATTTCAAAAAGGACTACTGTCAAAAATTATAAAATGAATGAAAATTTACTATTATTACAGCCGTCCTTCACAGAGGAACAAAGGGACATCTTTCCAATGTTTATAATTCAACTTCAGCTCATCATCCCCTGCTATCTCTTCGTAAAAGTTGAAGACTAGATTACTTTGGCAATCCAAGGTTAGTCCTTTGCCTTGATGTTGGAGACTATTTATAGCAGAGCTTTTCACATGGAGTTTCAAAATGGGTTTCAAATAAAAGAGATTAATTACCCATTCTAAATACCAGCCTTGCAAGTTATTGATATGGACCAAGAATAGTTTTATTGCTGCACTTGTGAAGTTCAGGATGGGCAGGTTCTTAAGATTGAAATTTGTGTAGTTGGCACAGATAAACCTCTGCGGATGTTTTTGTTTTTGATTTCTGAAGAGAAATTTTATAAACCCTTGCTGTTGAGCCTATATAATGGGCATGATCAACCATCGAACACCATAACAGTTGATTTTTCAACTTGAAAATGGCCTCCCTCACAAAAAGTAGAGGGTCAGTTCTCCTGAGGTTTTCACCATACAAATCACTTCATACAAATGGTTAAAGAGATGCTCGAACAAGTTTTATATTTGTATCAAAGGGCATTCATCAGCTGATAAAGATAAAGACCTCATAATATGTCTGAAGGGATGTTTTGAAGGAGCTGCAAGGTTTTTTTGTTAATAGACTCCTCTATAAACAATAGTCCAAGTTTGGAGTTTTAGCACTCCTTCCATTTCATGTGAACAAAGTTTTTACAAATAGTTTCAAAGGTTAAGCAACAACCTTATGTTAATGAGTATTCTCAGGTGAAAGGTATTTTATGAAGTTTCAAGGAAATATAGTTTTAAAAGTAGCAAGATAGCTGGTTAAAAGACTGACCAAATTACAAATACCACTTGTATTTTCTATTCCAAAGGAAGTGGTTGTTTTAGCAAAGATCTTAACAGTTTTTTTGAAATGGTGAAAAGGTTAAAAAGTGACAAAGACAGTGAGGTGAGCTTTCTATGTAAAAAAAGCCTTTTCAAAAGGCATCCAAAACCCTCATTAAATAGTTTCAAAGGTTTGTTGACTTTTTGACATCAAAAGGTGGAGAGACTGTTGGCAAAGTTTCATTGTGCAATTCGAAATGCAAGCAACACTCCCCTAAGCTGCCCACTGGAGAAACAAGGAGATTTGAGAACTTTTCAGAGTTTTTTCAAGCTTAAAACTTGCGCGGCGCACCTGGGAGAGAAAATACACAAAGTTTATAAAGTTGTGCAGCGCGCCTATAAGCACCGGTCACCACTGCTCGAAGGCTGACCCGACACCCCTCCACTACGCGGCGTTTTATCCTGTGAACGTGTCGTGCCTATTTAAACGTCCAAAGCGCCTTCAAAGAGTCTTGAAAGCTGCTCAAGCAATCGACCAAGGCACTTGGGCTATTCTTCGAGGTATTTTTCATCACTTCATGGTAATTTTGAATTATGAAGGAGTGTTTTGATATAAGGAGAAATAGTGCTTTTGAAGGCACTTCATCTTCCAAAAAAAACCATGAGATAAACAACGGTTTTTCAAGAGCAGTTTGTCATATAAAGAATAGAGACAAACAATGTTAAAAAGGGTGGGGTTTTGGTCAAAGATTAAGGAGTCTTGCTGCTATGAATGCCAAGGGTTAGTACAATGATTAGAGGGTGGTGTGTTTGTATCAGTTTCAAAAGGCCTAAAACTACCTTCAAGCAAAGTGATAAACGATATACCAATGACAGGACAGAAAACACAGTGGTAGAGGTTTCAAGCTGTTGTAAGGTGTCCTAACAGTGGTAAAAACAAAATTAACCCCTGTCTGCAAAATCTAAGGTGAAATAGTGTTTATAAGGTGAAAACAGTGATCATGATGTGAAAGTTTTGTCAGTTTAAAAAGTGACCTCTTTGTATGGTAAAAAAGCAAACTTTGTGCAGCCTCCATAATCCAAAAATCAAAGTCTGTGATTGAAATGTTTTCTCTAGATAACTCAAGGGTGTTTTCTCTACTTTTGTATAGAAACCAGTGAGCAGCAGAAGAGTATTGTTTTAGGAAAGTTTGTTTTGTTTCTGTCAAAACAAAAAGGATCCTTGTTCAAATAACAAACCACAAACATCTCTTTTCAAAAGACTTTGCCTAAACACGGTGATAAGATTGAGTTTGTTTCATTTGACAAATACTTGTTGTTTGGCATAAAAGAGGACAAACAGTGACTGATAAGGAGGACAAGGTGTGCGCTTGAGAAGCCATTTCAAGGACCATTTGAGGCAAATTGTTTTTTTCAGTCAGCAAAGAGTACTCAAAACAAAATATCTCCCAGACAAGATAGTAGAAGTGGCCTTCACAAGAGGTTTGAGCCCGTTTACACTGAGGAGGTAAATGCTCATTCATCAGTCTTGTTTCACTTTCATGAGGTTGGGTGTCTAGAGTTTTGTCAAAGGGTGCGGGAGGTGAAAAGCTATTCCCCTTTGACACATCTTTGTGCTTTGTAATTTCAAGGGAAACACTTTCAGCTGGTAGGCTTGGATTTCAAATTTTCTCCTGGAGCCATTTCCAAGGCCACCAAAATCCCTCATGTCGGAGAGAAGTGGTTTAAACAAAGCCACCTAGACTCAGAACAGTACAAACCTTTTTTGAAGCCTGAGCATAGAGATACATGTCCATCCATCTTTCCCTTCTCATATATGTTGACTAGTTATGCTCCCCTAATGAAGATAATCATGAAATACTTCACTTGCGAGGGAATATTCTCTCGGGTCTATGCCTACCATTTCCGGTTGCTCATGCATTTCACAAGAGCCAAATTGTTAAATATCCCTTTCTTCCTCCATAAAATTATTGAGAAAATGGCCTCCATTGTTCAGAAAAAACCTCCTTCTCAGCAGACAACCTGCCTCTTCCATCACTCCCTCATCAAGGTTATCATTCTTCATCAGCTTGAGAAGAAGGAAATCTCTTGGGATACTTTCATTTCACATCTAGATTTCGCCATTGTTCCTTCATTCCATACATCTCCTTCTCCTTCCACTCACCATCCCTCGCCTTCTTCAAGCAAGCCCATTCCCAAGAAGCTCAAATTTCCCATTGACCAAGAAGAAGAGCATGATGAACAACAGCTTGATGAGGAAGGGCAGCAAGGGGAAGAAGAACATGATGAACAGTAGCTTGATGAGGATGAGCAGCAACATGAAGATGAGCAGCAATAGGATAATCAACAGCAGCAAGATAAGGAAGGGCAGCATGATGAAGAGGTGCAGCACAGTGAGGAAAGACAGCAGCATGATAAAGAGGTGTAGCACAATGAGGAAAGGCAGCCTCATAAAGAGCATCACAGTGATAATATGCAGCAAAAGGACAATCCAAACACTCATGAAGAAACTCAAGACAGTGGCAAGGGTGATGAGGGAAGTAACAAGGGAAAAGAGCCAATAGGGCATGTGGTAGCTGCCTCTCCTAGGCAAGGGGCCATGCTTTCTTCTCCAAAAGTGGCCAAGCCGCGAAAATCAAGGAAAAGGGTGCCTAAAACTATAACTCCAAATGTTTCTAGGGCCCTCTGAAGCAAGGAGAAATTACCCAAGAAGCCCATTGTCGAATTTCCCAAGAGGAGGAAAACCAAGAGAGCCACCCAAAGCAAGGGAAGGGAGAAAGAAGAAAGCATCCATGAAAAGGAGAGGAACTTCAACATAATTCAAATCCAAAGTGATGATAGTGACAATGAGGCCCGAATCCTAGAAATTCTCTTGATCAATAGAGAAAGCCAAATTGATGCTTTGAGTACTTATCTAGAGAGGGCTTGAAACTTCAATCACTTTTTGCAAATTCAAAATAAACAGATAAGTGTCCACATGGTGGTATTTGAGACACGGACCATCAAATACAAAAAAGAGGCCTCCAAGGTGCAAGTTGGATTAGAAGAAATCATGGGCGAGTTCAATGATAGCGAAGATAAAGATCAACCTAGAAGAAAGAGGCCAAGAACCATGAGACTTAGAAAATCCCTTGAGAAACAAAAGGAGGAAGAAGCTGCCCTTCTCCAATCTACTCCTCTCACTACATTGTTCACCCAAGAGATAGAGAACAATCGAGAAGCATGGCTTGAGAGGGTAAATGATCACTTGGAAAAGAAGTTGGAGAAGGCCAATAGAGATTTGTACCTTCAACGGAGGATGACCGGGCACGATAAGAAGCTCAATCAATTTTCCCGGCGGAAATTGAAGGCCACACAGGAAAAACTCAAGGAAGCACAAAGGAGGGACTGGGCACAAAAAATGAAGAAAGACACCTCAAAGCTCCAAATTTTGGCCTCAACTTCACAACATGTTTCTAAAAACCCTTGAGGGTCATGCTCGCCAAAATTGGGCGAAATTCAGCAAGTTTTGGTTTTATGTTATTTTTGGGTTTTTGGCTAAAACTCATGGGCATCGTCATTTTTTTTTTGGGCATATTCAAAGCATGAAGATGGTATCATTGGATGCCATAATTTTAGGAAAATATACTTAGCAATTTTTAGATTATTTGAAGATGATTTTCTCCCCCAAAATGGCAGAAAACACTCACTTTTTCCACACTCTGCCCCATTTATCAGCAAGGTCTATTTTTTGGGTTTTTACACACAGGTCAGTTTTTGATGGACTTATATTGGTCAGTTTGGAGAAAAATAAGAATTTTCAGAAAATAGACATTTAAATCTTTCCAACGAGCCATCACGGGCCTTGTTTTGACATCGGGAAGGCCTCAAAACGTTGCTGGCAAGTCAGAGGACTTTCTGCTGATATATTTCTTAAGTATTTTTGTAAAAAATGAACCTTTCTAAAGTGACTTTTCCTCATGTGCGTTTAGCTATTTTTGTACATGATTAGTTATGAAAAGTCAATATATTTTCCTTTTCTAGAATTTTTGAAATATTTTATTAGATATTTTGTGCCTTGGGATTTGCAAAGCCTCAAGGACAAAATCAGAGATTTTGGATAGGCCAATGAGATTGCAAGTTGAACTAGGAGGTTTTCCTCACTCTGGCCTATATATTCCAAAGGCTTTCATTGTAAACAAGGCTGAACTTGATGAATAGAAGCAATATATGGTTATACAAGCTTGGAAGAAACACTTGTCTCATGCATTGGATAGTTTCTTGAATGTTATTGGATGATGAAGGAGGTCTGTTGTTGGATTCCTTGACTTGGTAAAATGCTATAGTGTCCCTCTCTGTTATAATTCTTAGTTTTCATTCATATTTCCATGTTCTTGCTTTCCATAAGATAGTAGAGAATATATTTAAGACATGCCCTTGGAGGCACCTCAAATTTCCTGTTTCTTTATAGCTTCTATGTTTTCTTCCTTCTTATTCATATCAAAGAATCCTTGATTGCTCTTTGATAACTGAAGAAATTGTTTTCTTGTTTCATTTATGGTTTTATGCATGCTAAGTATGATTCACGGTATGCCCTACTTACTCATGGCTATTCATAGCTCCACCTCTGAAACTTTTCTTTGATTGTTTGATTGTCATTTGTTGAACCAAGGAGGTCTTGTACTGATCTTGCCCTTTGCCTAAAACTATGAAATCTTGCTTTCAAAGTGCCCAATAGATTGAAATACTATGCTTAGGCATTCCTTCATAGTGATTTAAGTTGTTTGTTTGTCTTAAATGTATTTCCCCAAAGTCTGATATCCATTTCCTAAAGTTAGAGAGTCATGTATCTCTATGCATGGCTTGAAATGTTTATTTTTATGCATTGATCAATTTATAGTTACACTTCTCATGATTAATGGTTTGCCCTACCATGTTTATGTCAGCTATTAAACTATTTATGTTTGAAATCCTTTGTTCTTCACAAAATTAATGTCCATCTCACTCCATTTTACCTCGAATCAAATCGGCCCTTCAATAACCTTGTATCACCATCTAAAAGCTTTCTTGAATTTTTCGACCCCATAGCCCAATTGATCTGACATCTTTTTACCTATCTTAGTCTTTGATCAGTTCATCCCTCACAACCTAAAAACCAAAACTAAAAATGCACTTCATAACTAGCCTAAAATCAAGAACACAATAAGCAAACACACAAATATCCCTTACACAAATAGAGAGAGCCCTCTCTGAGTTTAGGAAGGCTAGGTCCTTGGGCTCCAAAGATTGGTTTGATGTTACACTGTCATTTGGCTTGCCAATCAGCCAAATCACGGGACCCTAACATCTTATACAATATCAACTCCTATATTTGGTTGTAACTCACTCCATTTATATTAATGCAAAGAGTTTTTTGTTTTCCTATATATGATGTTATGATTTCATGTATTTTGATGCCATGTTGATCCATTTAATGAAGTGATTAGATGATTCTACATAGACGTCATAGATCATTGGCTTGTGGTGTTCAATTTTATAGGTTCTAATTGTAGAGATCAAAGATAGGATTGGAGCATACAAGCCAAGAGAGGAGTGAAGCATATGACGGATTACAGGTACGATTCATCCAATTATCTATTCAATTTAAGGAAAAAATTAGCTTATTTGTATTTTTTTTTTTAGGCTATGGCACGCAATATGGGGTAGATACTTTTATCCGCAATTGTAAATTTTGTATAAAAAATTGGTGATCATACTAGGGAATAATGTAAGCCCTTGGTGGTTTATTTGTCCTTAGTTCTTGTTCTACCTATTCTTCAGACCTTAAATGTCCCACTCAGTCAAGAACAAACTTAGGAAGACCCTTCATTGAGTTTCAATTGTAATTTTTGTGCTGAAAATTTATATTTCTTCACCAACACTCCCTCTGGTCTAGGGACAAAGCATTTCACCCCTGCAAAGCCTTCTATGTTCTTTCACTGCATAACATTGGTGCATATTCTCCACCTACGTTGGCCCCTGTTCATGCATATATTTTTTTTTCAACCTTTTTTTAACTGCTCTTCCTTGATTCTTTGAGTGTCTTGTGGTCCCTCTGAAGCCTCCATTTGGTTTTCCTTTGTTTTTGAGTTCCTTTGATAAGGATTTCTTTAGAATTTCCTTTGTTCTTATAATTATGTCATTAGCAAATTTATTTTCTTTGATCATTGAGTGCTTGAACGAAATGGTGTTTTAATCATTGTTCTAAAAAGTTTGTTTCAATAAATGGTTAGACATGCATCTTAGTTTTCATTATATTTTAAAATTTAAGAGGAATTGAAAAGAAAAATATTTGCATTGGCATATAGGGTTTTGTGCATGCATAAACATTGGAACAACTATATTAAAAGGGAAATGTACTTTGCATATTGTTTGTTTCATTTTTTATATTGCATACTCTTTGTCTCTTCCTTCCTATAGATAAATTTTAATTGAAAGTGAAATATTTCATTTCTTCATGCTAGTTTTCATTTTAGGGAATTCAGGTGAAACTCGTGGTGAGCCTTAAAATTGAAACTTAATTGAAGATAAACATTAAAATTCAGTGAATTAAACTAAGGAGAATTTGTTACATTAACACAAACATTTAGAGTCTTGCCTAGAGACGTGTTCCAACGTCTTTAAACATAGGTATTGTCATTATTTTTCAGTGTTGAATCCTGAGGGTGATATCTCATTCCACGTATGTAAGTGTGTCGGATTGTACTCCATGTACCTTTAGGTATATTGGATGGCACTCCATGCATTAAAATTATATGGAAATTCTCTTATCAAACGGTTACATATTAGACAACACTAACACAAACTGCATTTCCATATACCATCGAGTATATTTTTGAAGTCCCCTATAGGTTTCTATCCTCGCCATAAATAACTGAGCCGACTGCCTACTGTACTGTAATACAACAAACACAAATTTCAGGGATATTTACTGCATGTACATTAAGTCCTAGGTTCACCAAGGTGTATATTGTAGTTCATGGTTGCTTGGTAAACAATTATGCTTAGTTGTACCCCTTTTTTATTTATTTTTGTGTTAATTGTTAAAATTTATTATTCCAATGTGGAAGAACAAACAACCTCTCTTCATCATTCACATAGAATGGAAAATAAGCCTGCTCTTCCACCAGAGGAAACTCATAGTTGTCATAAGAAGCATAAGGAGACACAAACTACCAAATTAGGAACTTTGGGAACTACTTTTGGTCCTCCTCCTGAAATTGATCCACCAGAATCATCCTTCCCTTTGAGTTCTGAGCTTGATAGTACATCTACTCTTGTCGGTAATCTCACACATTTGAAACATAAGTACCTGAACCATCATTTCCCAAGGTCATTAAACCTGAATTCATTGCATATTATACCTTATTGCCTAAGGTTATTCAACTTGAGGTACATCAATCATCGTCACCTTTTATTTCAGTTCCTTCCTCTTCTCTTTCTTTGTCTCATACACAACCATAGACTATATATCTTGGACCCAACGGTGAGCCCCTTTCATACAGTCTTATGAGTATTGAAGAGGTCCAATATGAAGAACCTCATCCCTCCTCTCATGTTCATTTGAGAGGGTTACATATTTATTAGTATCATACTTCTCCTCATCTTAAAACTCCATTTGAAGCATATTTATCTGATGCTCTTCCTTTTACTTCACCCGTGATTTTATCGTGAAAATCATACGTGGGATCATTAGCCATGACTAAATCCTCTATGGTTTCCCAGCTTTTCTCCACTATTGGTGAGGCATCAAATTTATTTTCCTCATATATGTTTGTGACATCACCAGAGAATCATATCTATGGTGACCTGCCTGTCTCATCTAGTTATCAATCATTGTCTGATACCTTCTCTGGTGAAACACTCATTCCTTGGATTTCTCCCATGACATATGTTTCTGGAATTCCATATGGAACTTCTATACTAAGCACTATAATGTCTGATTTTTCTCCTCTACCTACACCTATATTTGAAAAGAGGGATGGTCCGTATATTAGTGGACACCTTCAATAATCCATTTCTCCTTATATTGGGTACTCTCCATTTGGTGGGAAGCTGCCTCTATCATCTGCTC
This sequence comes from Pinus albicaulis, assembly GCA_034641835.2. Classification (NCBI taxonomy): domain Eukaryota; kingdom Viridiplantae; phylum Streptophyta; class Pinopsida; order Pinales; family Pinaceae; genus Pinus; species Pinus albicaulis. The sequence continues at coordinate 72,014,268 of CM076580.1, forward strand.
CTCCTTTGGAATGGGGGAAACCTGTCATCAATATACTTCAAGTTAGTGCAAGAATTCATTAAATCTTCCTTATCCTATTTTTACTACTAATGTTTGGAAATCTACCTCGCCTGCCCAACCTGGTTCGGTTGTGGGTACATTTGCACATTCTCAACCTATACCATTTGCATCCCAAATTCCTACTCATTAATTTATACCTTTAAAAGCTTAAATAAATGTAAGACAAACTTTATAGGCTTCTACTCTGACTCAATATATTCTAATGGTATCTGTTACCCCCTAGATCCTACTCACCCAGCCTTTACAAGGAAACTTATAGTTTCAAAATCTTGGACAAGGTATCCCTAAAATTCTTGTAGGAAAAACTGCATATGGTATGGTGCAGCCCCCACCGACCTCACCTTATGTGGGTATGATGAAAAATCCCACACGACAAAAATATCAACCTTTTCAAGCTATCGCTCAGACACCTTATTTAGGTTAGCAAGTATAAACTCAGCCATTCAAGCATTTTCAAGGTTATCCTAGATCTGGTAACAAGGATATGTGTATACTGGTTATTAAAATCATCACTATTATGGTACTCAAGTTAATCTATACTAAAACCATCATTATTATGGAACACAAATACCTGTTTCTCAAGCTATCCCATCTTATCTGGGTTATCCTCCTCTAGATTTTAATAGGCAGTTTCGATTTGTGGCCACTCTTGAACTTACGGATTTGGCTCAGCTCACAAATGACTCCGTTTCTCATTCTCCTTCATGGCCAATAATTCCTACCAAATTTCCTTATGATATCCCCAAATTCAATGGGAATAATAGAGAAAAAATTTATGTGAATGTAATGACTTATCATCTATGGTGTTCTTATAACTCCCTTAATGATGATTCCATTCAATTACGACTTTTCCAACGTACGGTTATATGTACCAAAACTAAATGGTATATTGAATTACCCAAAGCTTCGTTCCATGATTTTAGTTCCTTAACCACTACCTTCCTCACACATTTCTAGTTACCCATCAGATATGATACTGGAACGAAACATTTGACCAATTTTAAACAATCAGATTACACTCACATCTCAGATAGCATTCATTAGGTCGGTGTCGTTGTCGGTTGGTTAAAACATATGTTCCTGATCAATAGTTAGCGGAATGGTCACGAAATATCTATTGGCACCTATAACAGAGGATGTGGTTAAAGGTGGAGTCATGACCGAAGAGAAATTTATTTCTCATGCACGGTATTTGTATCTCATTTATACCCAATCAAGCATGCTTTATGATAAGATATTGAATGCTCTAAGACCTTTGAACACTGTTCCTCAACCTCCTGGTAAATAATCTCATCTACTGATGGTGTGACTGATTTCTCCTATTCACAGTCAATGAGTAAACCATCTAGTGCTTCTCTCATGGTATTTTCCCATAGCCCTCCATCCAATTCTCCTGGAACTTCTACTTCTTGGATAAATGTCCTTCACCCTGATAAAGGTAAATGTCAACAAAAACAAAAAAGTAAGAAGAAAGGTAAAGGCACAAAGAACAAATGTTCTTCACCACAGGATTAAAAAACAAGTTAGTCCTCTGATGAGAAACAAAATCCTCATTATCCATACTTTATTTGTAATGAGGAGAAATTTACTCATGATTGTTCTCACCGTGCAGAAGTGAACCCGTTCTTGAAATATTCCACTGCGCCCACTTTGTTAACTGACCTATTTCCCAATCAAGAGACTCACATGGTTTATCGAGACCCTACTTCATATAACATGGTTTTAATTCTTTCATCCACAAAGCATAAATCTGATATTATGGTGGCCACCCAAAGTAAGGACTATGGTAATGTGAATCCCTCAAATGGTTAGGCTAATGATCAACCTTCTAGTTCGAGACCATCTTCATTGGATCCCACTTGTCCTTCAATTCCTACAGAGTTAACTATTAAGCCTCTAAATGGAATAATGCATAAATCTATTTTCATCCCTTGTGCTAGAGATGCTCATAATTATAACATAGTTGAAGACTTGGCTCAGTCTCCATAAGCCATGTCAACTGTTGAGGTGTTGCAAAAATATCCTGCCTAGAAGAATGCTTTTCTTTCTGCTATCAGATGTGTTGATCCTTTAGATTTCAACCTGGTCATTATCAATCATGAGAATTATTCCCTCGACTCCTAGCTCAATTGGCTTTTATGATCCAGGTTGTCATACACAGTAAGAACATTCATCGTTTTATCGTGGGCAAGGGAGCCTCCACCTATATCATGTCTTTGTCTTGTTGGAAGGTGATTGGTTCTCCTTAACTGAGTCAGTCACCAACCACATCGAACAATTTTGATGGATGAAACTATAAACCTTGTGGTATTTTGAACTCCTTTCTAGTGGAATTATGGGTAGAAACGGTATCCATAGAAGTTGAAGTTATTGACGAACCCCTTGATTATAATATTCTATGGGGTCACACGTGGGTTTACACCATGGTCACTATCGTTTAAACTTATTTATGTATGATTTCCTTTCCTCACAAGGGAAAAATTGTGGCCATAGACCAACTCACATTCTTTTCCTCTGATTCTCATGTTACAGGAAGTGTCCCTCTTGTAAGGAAAACTCTACAACCTTATCATCATGTTGGGGTTGGAGTGCTTAAGAATCCATCACTTATGGAAACCTTTTCACTCCCTTCTCCTTCATTTCCTGACAGATCACCTTCGGTTTCTTATATCAATATGATATCATCTTCTATTATTCTAGTTTATTCATGGATAGTAGAAAATGAAACTAACGTTGATATTTTTGGTGACTTAATGTCGCTTAGACCCATCGAGCGTAATTACGAAGCCATATATTGAGCTTGTGCGAATTGTTATGATTCCTTCTCTTCGATTAGTTGGGTCAATCATTCATTGGATTATGGCACATCCTCTGATCTGTTCTCTCGCATATTCCTTACCAATGAGAGCATCATTGAAATAATGATCCCAGACAATGCATCATGGGATAATAATCACCATTGTTCCTCCTTACTAGATTCCGCTGAGGATAATCCCAATGATATGTATCTACCTAATACCATTGAGTTTTATATGAGTTCTGTTTTTATTCGCGAATTTGATTCTAAAAAGAACCTCTCAAATATCGAAGAGAAAATACCTCTCAATATCTCTGTTAAATCGGGTATTGTCGAAAATGAACACATTGGCATGGCTTGTTCTCCAAATGATATTAAGACCTATAAAGCTATATTTCAAGAGTTTCAAGAAGTATTTTCTTCGATTTATGAAGAAATCCCAGGTATTAACCCAGATATATTGTGCATGAGATTAAAATATATCCTGATGTTAAACCAATTCGACAACAGCTTTGTCTAGTCCATCCCAAGAAGGTTGTTGTGATCAAAGATGAGGTGAAATAATTCTTCATGCAGGTTTCATATACCCTATTCCTTTGAATTATTTGGTGTCAAATGTCATTCCTGTCATGAAGAAACAAGGGACAATCCATGTATGTGGTGATTATCAGGAAATAAATCGCACTTGTCGAAAGGAAAATTATCCAACACAATTTATTGATCAGATTCTTGATGGTTGTGCCAAATTTGAGATATATTCATTGATGGATGGTTTCTCCAACTATAATAAAATCAAAATTCTCCCAAGTGGATAAATCTAAAACTGGATTTTTATGTCCTTGGGGTAATTTTTCTTACCACAAACTCCCTTTTGTTTTAAATAACATTGGGGATACATTTCAACAAGCCATGGATTACAATTTCCATGACATTAAACATACCGTGCAACCTTATTTGGATGATCTCCCTACTCATTCTAATCATCGGGCTAATTTCTCAATGCACCTTAGGGCCATTTTCGTATGGTGTATACACTATAATATTCAACTTAATTTTAAATAATGTGTGTTCTTCATTAGTTTCGGTCGAATTCTTGGTATTTTTATTTCAAGACATGGAATTTGTATCAATCATATGAAACTTCATGCAATCACAATATTCTTGCACTTTCTTACCTTGTTCAACTTCAATGAATCTAAGGGAATGCTAAATTTCTAGGGAGGTTTGTCCCTAATTATGCTAAGTTGACCAATGGATTCACTAGCCTGCTTAAGAAAGGTATTCCCTATTATTAGGACAATGCTCCTCAAAATTAATTTGATGGCCTGAAAGATGTACTAGTTCGGGCATCATGATTATATCCCCCTGATTACCAACATGACTATTTCATATATCTTGTTGTTGCCATTACTACTATAGAAATGGTATTGGTACAAGAAGATTATCTAGGGACTGAACATCCCATATATTATTTGATTCAGAATCTCAATGATACCAAAATCAAGTATACCCATGTGTAAAAGTTATCTTTGGTGGTCGTTCAAGGAATCTAAAGGTTTTGCCATTATATATTTCTCCGGAAAACTATGATCATTTCAAATTGCAACCCTATGACATATATTTTGTCACATCAATTGTTGGTGGGGGGGGGGGGGGGGGGGAGATAATATAAAAGGATAATTATCCTACAAGAGTTTGATTTTGAATTCATCAAATCCAAATCAAAGAAATCATTAGTTTTTTTTCTGAGCTAATATGTGACCTTCCGTCTGTTGATTCTGAATCGATGTCTGAGCATTCCATCCTAGAAGAGTAATGGTTTCTAATATTTTCATATGACTTATGGTATGTGATAGCACTCCGTAAATTTAAGCTGAGAAATGACTACAAAGGTAACCCCAAACCTCTTTTGGATGAGAATCTGACCCTTATGGTCTAGATAGGGCTCTCTCTATAGGGTCTTTTAGTCAATTAAACAATTGAGTTTTTCATATTTTAGGCTAGCTATTAAGGACAAGAGAAATGAATTTTTTTTAATTTTTTAAAAGTTTCATGACAAAGTGAAAGAGACATGCATTGGGTATCCTTGTTTAGAAAATCTTAGTTATTGAAATGAGGCAGTGAGAATTTATTTACAAAGGGCAAGGAAGCCAACACTTTAGATCTTCAAAATCAGTTGTAGTATATGGTGGAGGAATACAATATTAAAATATACAAAGCGTAAAGCATATAGTGATGAATTTTATACTTAGTTTCAGATGAAAAACATGAAGATTATTTGAAAGGAAAACAGAGCATCTATCATAGATGAAATCTGCATTCACATAACTTCTTTCAAATAATAAAGACAATAGATTTATGAATAACTGAAAGAAAATGGAATATGAATAACTGAAAAAAAAGGACACATAAGCACATGGGAAAACAAATCACCAAAGCATGTTGACACATGAATCCTTGAAAGAAACCACTCTTGTCTTCTTCACTAATCAATGAGAAAAAATTACTTCATACACTAAAAATTTGTCTCTTGTATTTTCCAATAAACCCCTCTTCATATGTTTTGTGGTCTTAAATAAATTTTCAATCATAATAATCTCATTGAACAGATACATTGCATGTCTCATCCACTAAGTGGATCGAATCAAATTGTACTTTAGTAACATAATGCTTTTGGACCAAAAAGACTAAACAAAGCTATCCATAAAAGCTACAACATTTATCTAAAATAAAAACATAAAGCACTTTATCCTATCCAGATAATGACTTTATCCATTAGGTTTCAAAGTTATTCTTCTCTATCCTGACACCATAGTTCCAGATTCAAAATAAAAATAGAAACAACAAACAAATAGAGTTGTGGAGCGCTTGAGTAACAACTCCAGCTTGGTACACACACCTGTAACACTGAGGGACATATGGTTGGTGGAAGGTGATGACCTAGTGGCTGAGGTGGATAGGTACCTATCATACATGTTCCTTGTCATGTATATTCTCCAAATTTCTCAATTCTACTTTGTGCAGCAAATGCGAAGAAAATTTAAACATGTGATTGCGCCATGTTTTCCTGCCCTAAACAAAAAATAAAAGACAACCAATCATCTGAGTCTCTGTGCTACCCGAGAAGCATTAAAAAATACAAAAATTTATCCATAATATTGATCAGGAGATCATTTCCAAGTTTTTTAAAATTGCTAAAAAATGAAAGTGCTCAGAAATGTTTGCAACTTGAATGAATGAAAAGGTCTCATTGTTGTGATTCTGGCACCACGAACAGTTCGCAAAACTGAGGTCGTATGAATAAGTTATTGAGTTTTGAAAAGCCCTGTAAAATCCAAAATATGTTGACCAATTTTGACTTTATAAATTTGTGAAAAAAAAAGAATATTCTAGGAATATTCCCTAGAATATTCCCTGTAGGGTGAATCATTTGTGGACAAGTGGCAGAATCCGATTCGCTATTGGTTTGACTTCATTTATTGTGGCCAATCAGAGGGTGCCACGTGGCAAGCCCAGAGGCCACCACGTGGCCCCAGGCTGGTGGAAAATTGGCATTGTAAAATTTTTGTGAGGAAACAGGAATCGACCCCGAGTCTCTCGACTGCTAGCCCACAAGCTGAACCACCCCAACTGGGCAGAAGATATTAACACACATAGAGCACAGTTTCTATTTCTCGTTTGAATTTATTCTGGGTGGAAAAAATAAAGGGGCTAGCCCGACCCTCCATACAACTTCGGCATCGTGACCCTGGCCTAAGGCCTTCAAACTACGGGTATAACGGTTTAACAACCACCATGTAACCACGTTGTTTAAGCAATTAATGCCACAGTTTTTGTAGAAATTTATTAATACTAATGTATTACCGAATCCTCCTGATCTAACAATATGTATCTTCTTGCTAAATATAGAATCCTTCCACTGTTAAACTTGCAAAAATTTAAAACTCAATTGCAAACACATGTGAATAAATTCAATCGCACATAACATAGTTGTTTAACGGGAAAGCTTAAAGCTAAAAACCCCAACTATCATATATTATGTATATCAATGGAATCATGTAATAATCTCATACAAATCTTAGTACATCAAGCTCTCAGTAAAATATAGATTCATTACACACTGTCATGCAGAAATTTTCATATCTATGCACCAATTTCTTGTCTCCTGACAACCTGCCTCCACTGCGCAATCCCTGTTGAAGAAGACCTCTGAATGAATTCGAATTGGCCTTGCCTTGAATACGCAATCCTCATTGGCAACTCCAATGTGTGTCAGATGCATTGAATGCATCACTATAGTCACAACGGATAGTCCATCTCACCCTTTCACTTATCTCTCCACTGGGTCTCCACTGGAACTGACATGCGCTGTAGTTAACTATTGTATTTGTTCAGTTGTTAGTGAGTTATTAGTTGTGAATTAATTAACTAATTAATTCACTTAACTCTCACTAGTGTATCTTTTAGTTAGACTATACAACTAGCTCAACTGATTTTAACTCCATTAACTAAGTTAAACTGAATAACAACTCCTGTAACTACTCTTCCAACTCTGTCATGACTTTGCCACTTCAGTTCTAACTGAGTCCTCCATGCATGAGCCACCAATAACCCTAGGAATTGCGTAATTCCTTCAGCCCACTGATTTTCCAAATCTGTTCATTGAAATAAAGTGCTCCAAGAGAATAATTTGATGTTTATTGTCAAATTATTATTAATGGCTAATAATAATCGACATGCACCTATTTTTAGATTGATGATCTATAAATAGACTTTGCCCATAATTCTAAAAATAGAATTTCATCTATTTTTTTTTTCAACTTGATCAACCATCTACAAATAGCATCTTGCAAATTATAGAATATGCTCACCATGTCTAAAAATAGACCTACACCTAAAAATAGCTTAAGGGCCCCACTTAGTGAAGGTGCTTACTTTTCACTAAGCTCATCATCTTGTTGAATCTCAAAACTCCCTCTCAACAAGATAGGGATTATCCTTCACCCCGATCCTGCCTCTATTGTATTTGAATTTTCTCTAGCCAAGTGCCTTTGTCAGAATATCCGCATCCTGATCTTCCATAGGAATGTACTGAAGCAACATGATCTTTTGCTACGCACAATCTATGATATGATGATATCGGATATTAATATGTTTAGATCTATCATGAAACACAGGATTAATCGAGAGTTTATTGCAACTTTGATTATCACAATGTTTCACTGTAGGATCTAAATGTGAACCGAACAAACTGAGTAGGATCTTCCTCATCCAGATAGCCTCACATGTAGCTTGACTTGCTGCCATGTATTCTGCTTCTGCTGAACTGAGTGCCACGGATATTTTTTTCCTGTTGTACCAAGAAACTGTTGTAGATCCGATACTGAAAACCCCTCCTGATGTGTTCTTTCTCTCCGTTGGGCTACCTACCTAATCTGCATCCGTGAAGCCATGCAACGTCACCTCATCCATCTGCCTTTACCATAAGCCATACTCAAATGTGCCCCTGATATACCTTAAGACATGCTTGCCTGCCTTCCAAAATAGCTTGGTATTCTTAACCATCACTTGAGAAAATTGGTTCACCGCATAGCATATGTCCAGTCTTGTATTAACTAAGTACATGAGCGAACCCTCCAACTATCGATAAATAGTGGCATCCACTACCTCTATCGATGTAGCATCCTCTTTCCTCCAATTTCCTGGAAGAGGAGTATCCATGGGCTTGCAGCCCTCCATGTGAAACTTACCAAGTATCTCCCGTGCATATTTGCCTTGAGACATAAACAGTTCACCTTCTCGTTGCCATATTTACAATCCAAGGAAATAATGAAGGAGGCCCAAATCCTTCATTTCAAACTCCTTTGCAAGATCTGCCTTGCATGATTTTATCAACTACTCATCACCCGTTAGTGTTAAATCATCAACATAAAGAAAAATGATTAAAAGCTTACCCTCCACCACAATTTGGTACAGGTTTTCATCCACCTCACTCTTGGTGAAGCCAAGTCCAGTGAAATAGCTGTCGATCCATGTGTACCAAGCATGTGGTACTTGCTTTAGCCCATACAATGCTCTTTTAAATTTGCACACATGCGACTCGCTACTGAAGATCTCAAATCCTTCAGGCTGCTCATTGTACACCTCATTCTCAATTATCCCATTAAGGAACGTAATCTTCACATCCATCTGATGAATGTGCTAACCCATCTGCGCTAAGAGAGCAAGGATGGTCCTTATGGAAGAATACCATGAGACAGGTGCAGAGGTTTCTTCATAATCAATCCCCTCTATCTGTGAGAAGCCTCGGGCAACAAATCTTGCCTTATACTTCTCAACACTCCCATCAGCAGCTTGCTTTACCATGTAGATCCATCTTGATCCTACAACTGATTTACTCACCAGCCTTGGAACAATCTCCCAAGCATTGTTTCTGACAATGGAGTCATACTCCTCCACCATGGCATATACCCATGTGGGCTCCTACACTGCTTCTTCAAAAGAAGATGGATTTGTCATGATACACTTGCTCATAGGAGCCATGTTTCAAGTAAATCGGTCAGGTGACTATCTCTGTCTGCGATGTCATGTAGGGACTCCTACATTCTGTGCCGTGTCAAGCTTTAGTCTCTCAACTTCAATGGTATGCTTTCTACCAGTTCTGATGTTTGGTTATGCATGAGTGGACTCCTCCACTCCATGATCCTCCTCCTGTGGCCAATCCACATCTAGAGGCCATCTTTGGGAACAAGAAGTTCCTCCTCTGCATGCAAGTGTAGCTCCCTCTCAAGAGACAACTTTATGGCTTTCACCTCATTGAATTTTATATCCCGTCGAACCATAGTCATTCGACTGTTTGGAAAATACACACAATAATTATGGGGTTTTCTTGTGTACCCCACAAATATCCCAACTTCTACAGTCAGCTCCAACTTCTTCCTAGCGTCCTTTGTCACATGAATGTAAATAGGTGAGCCAAAAATCTTCAAATGAGAAATATCAGGCTTCTTATCAATAAAGGTTCTTCAGGTGTACTCATTCCAAGTACTCTATGAGGACAATAGTTTTTCACATAAACTATAGTGTTGCATGCTTCCACCCACAAGTGCATCGATAGGCCCTGGTCATGCATCATCCACGATCATTTTTTTCTTCCTCTCTATGACCCTATTCTGCTATGGGTTATGAGGTGCTATGAGATCTCTTCAAATTCCTTCTTTGCTACAAAGGTCTTTGAATTCGTTAGAGATATATTCACCACCATTATCACTCCGTAGAGCCTTCACTTGCTTCCTTGACTCCTTCTCCACCAATGCTTTAAACTCACAGATCTTTGAGAAATTTTCGCTCTTCTTCTACATGAAGAAGAGTCAGCATATACGAGAATAGTCATCAAAAAATATAACATAATACATGTGTCTTGCTGTTGAAGCAACCGAGAAAGGTCCACACAGTCTGTGTGAATTCTCTCCAGGATCACTGAAGCACGGCTCTCCTTCTCATGAAAGGTGGTATTCACAAACTTACCCATATTACATCCCTTGCATTGATCTGAATGCGCAAGAGTACTGTTGGGAAGTCCAGTAGAAATCTATTTCAAAATCTTCAAGGTGCCATGGTGAAGATGGCCCAATCTCCTGTGCCATAATTCGCCCTCATCTCGGCTCACCACTTCTTCTGCTTTGCCCATCATTGCAGTGCAGCCATATACCTCCAGCTTGTAGAGATTCTTAACTAAAATACATATCCTCTTGGTTTGACCCAGTGTTTTATGTCACATGAAAACTTTTCCATCGCTGAAAACAACATCATAACCTCTGTCTTCCAACATTGCGACCGAGACCAAGTTCTTCTTTAGACCTGGAACATGCATAACATATTTCAACATAAATGGTTTACCTGAATCCCTCTCAAAGTTAATGGTACCAATTCCAGTCGCACTATATCTATCATCGTCGCCCATCTCTATATGCATTTGGAGATCCTTCTCCTCCAAGTCACTAAACAACTCCTTATCTCCTGTCATATGGAAAGATGCACCACTATCAAGATACCACACTGATTCCATAGCGCTTGAAACCAAGCATGTGATAAAAGAGAAATGGGGTTCAAATTTTGACGTTAAGGCCTCTCCAGCTGCAGCTCCAGTAGCCTTCTTGTTCTTCTTTTTCTGTGGGCAGTTAGTGGCGATATTCCCATGTTCGTGATACTGAAAACACTTCACTTTGGACAAATCCAGCTTCTCGCCTTTAGCCTCGGATTTTGAGTGGAATTTATTCCCCTCCCCTTTCCTTGCTTTGGTATCCAAAGTGAAATTCTCTTCATCATCATTCTTCGATGAAGAGCCATCCCTGGTACTTCGCCTTATCTCCTCCTGCACAAGATCTGACCAAAGTCGCTCCCAATCCGGCAGTTTCTCCCATCAATTAACAAAGTCCTGATAACTGTGCCAACTCTTCAGTAACCCAAGGAGAGCCAAGCTCACTAAGTCATTGTCTGTAACTGTAATTCCCACACTTCCCAGTTCATCCCTACATTGGACAAACTTCGTGAGATATTTTGGAATATTGTTGCCCTTTTCCATTTTTATTTTTCTGATATTATCTTTCAACGCCAACTTCTTATGGTCGGTGCTGCTTTGTAAACTATTTGTCAAAGCCTTCCACATTGCAAATGGAGTGTTTTTCCCATGAAGGCTTGAAACAATATGGTCCTTCACACCTTCCAGCAAAATTCTTCTTGTCTTCGCTACCTTCTTTTGCCATGCATCAAGTCCTACAACATCGCTAGAAGTAGGCTTAGGAACATCGATGTCGATGAACTCCTTCAGTCCATTATCTTCAAGCACTGCCTCCATCATGTCCTTCCAGGCTATGTAATTCAGGCTACCCTCAAGGGAAATACTCCAATCACAACCCATTGTAATACATTTCAATGAATACTCAACTATCACACCAAGAAATTTCTGCAACAAATTCGAATTGTCCACCGGCACAAAACTCAGCAATTATTCACAATTGCAATCTCTAGTAATCAATACTTCTCTGATACCATGTAGAAATTTATTAATACTGATGTATTACCAGATCCTCCTAATCTAACAGTATTTATCTTCTTGCTAAATACAGAATCCTTCCACTGTTAAACTTGCGGAAATTTAAAACTTAATTGCAAACACATGTGAATAAATTCAATCGCACATAACACAGTTGTTTAACGGGAAAGCTTAAAGCTAAAAACCCCAACTATCATATATTATTTACATCAATGGAATCATGAAATAATCTCATACAAAGCTTATTACATCAATCTCTCAGTACAATATAGATTCATTACACACTGTCATGTAGAATTTGCATATCTATGCACCAATTTTTTGCCTCCTGACAGCCTGCCTCCACTGCGTAATCCCTACTGAAGAAGACCTCTAAATTAATTTTAATTGGCCTTGCCTTGACTGCGCAATCCTCATTGGCAACTCTAATATGTGTCAGATGCATTGAATGCATCACTATAGTCACAATGGATAGTCCATCTCACCCTTTCACCTATCTCTCCACTGGGTCTCCACTGGAATTGACATGCACTGTAGTTAACTGTTGTATTTTTTCAGTTGTTAGTGATTTATTAGTTGTGAATTAATTAACTAATTAATTCACTTAACTCTCACTAGTGTATGTTTTAGTTAGACTAGATACAGCTAGCTCAAATGATTTTAACTCCATTAACTGAGTTAAACTGAATAAAAACTCCCGTAACTACTCTTCCAACTCTGTCATAACTTTTCCACTTCAGTTGTAACTGAGTCCTCCATGCATGAGCCACCAATAACCCTAGGAATTGTGTAATTCCTTCAGCCCACTGATTTTCCAAATCTGTTGACTGAAATAAAGTGCTCCAAGAGAATAAGTTGATTTTTATTGTTGTATTATTATTAAGGGCTAATAATAATCGACATGCACCTACTTTTAGATTGACGATCTATAAATAGACTTCGCCCAATATTCTAAAAATAGAATTTCATTTATTTTATTTTTTCAAATTGGTCAACCATCTATAAGTAGCATCCTGCAACTTATAAAATATGCTCACCATGTCTAAAAATAGACATACACCTAAAAATTTCCCGCGGGCCCCACTTAGTGAAGGTGCTTACTTTTCACTAAGCTCATCATCTTGTTGAATCTCAACAATTTTAACGAGATGTGGTTAACGTTAATTCTGTCGGTGGTTCAAACGGAAGCCATGTGACCGCCACTAAACATTTAACTTAGCATTTATTGCCACCACTATTTCTGGAGCGGATTTCGCTATATTAAAAAATTTAGCCGGTTTGGTCAGTCTAACTGGAGTTCCTCCACATTTAGTGGAGGTTTTCAAGGGATATTGGGAAAATTTTATTTTTGTCATAACTCCTTCATTTTTTGCCCAATTTGAGTGCAAATATAGTCAATTTCGACTATCTCAGACCTTATGGACTCAATGGAGTATGTTGAAAAGCCATCAGAGATCTTCTAATAAATATTTTTCTTCAATGAAGTTCAAGGGGCCACCAAAGCCACCAGGAGGCAAAATCAATTTGAGGCCTAGCCAGGGGAGCTAGAGGCCTTATCCAGAGATTCATTAGTCAAAATTGGATATTTCAGATGTTATGAATCTGATGAGATGGTTTTTAGAGCCTGTAGATAACTTTATAAAGCCGATAATCTTAAGTAAATTTCCAAAGGCCATCAATTCCAGCATTTACCAGCAGCAGTGCAGGGCCTAGCCAAAGCAACTAGAGACCATATGCAGTGATCCAGTAGTAATTATTGACTGTAAAAAGAATTATGAATCTAATGGAAAATGTTTCATAAATTTTGAGGACTTCTAGAGGTCGAAAACCCAGCAGAGAAGTTTTGAATGACCAAAGTGCCAGGGGGTGCCGAAAGGTGTTGGAGGCGAAACCGGAGCAACCGGAGGCCATTTTTTATGAATGAATAGTCTATATTGACTATTTCAAACATTTTGTAAACATTGAAAGTGGTTTCAGAAAATTTTGAGAGTTTATAGAGCTCAAGAAGTTGATGTTAATTTTTGGGCAGCCTTGGGCAAACCGTGGAGCATAGCCTAGTTTGGGGATGCAGTGCTCGATTTGAGCAATTTATCAGTAGATATTTTGTGTACGATGTGTGTTGGATATCACAGGTGTGGTTTCAGTGACAAAAACAGAATTATGAAGGATTTTGTGCAATTTAGAAGCTCAGAGTAGCTCAAAGCACCGATAGAAGGAATCGTGTCAAAGGGAGCCTAAAGTTGTTTGTAGAGTTTGGACAGCCATGAGAGGGATATAAATAGTATTCTTAGCCCTTTGGATCAGTTTAGTATCCATTGGAGTTAAGTGTGGAACTTGTAAAAGAAACCTTACCATAATCCCAAAGAGCTGAGTTAAGATGACAAAGCTCAAAGGAGATGTAGCCCACGAGATTTCGGGTGAACTCCTAGATTAATTTTGTTGTTATGTTTAAATTTTTTATTTCTGCATTATGTTTTTGTTATACATGTTAAATTTCAGCAAGAAAAAATGAACTTAAGACACATATACAATTAAAAATCATGCACTACTTTCAAGCATAAATTCCGCAAATTGTCAAGTACAAGCTAGATCATTTAATTGTTAAACTGAGTGGGAGGTTCTTGAAATACATAACAAGTTATCTAGACCATTTTTAGAGAAAATATCCCCATAAAAAAAAAAAAAAAGTCCTGCTACACAATGGTGGAAAACTCTAGTAAACACAAAAATAAGCCTCCAATAGACAACAAGATATGTTTCTAATACATCACCTCCTTCTTTTTTTACTAGCTGAGGGCTTACTAGATGATTCCTTGGTATCCTTGCAGGAGGTGTCAATTTCTTTGACCAACTGTGATTGTGGTTGTGGCTTTGGCACACTTCCAGATGCTCCAATTGCTTGTTTGTATTTCTTCAACAATCTCCTAGCTCTTGACAAATTTTGTTTCATAAACCTTAACCTCCTCTTCAGAACTAGATTTATGGTATAAAGATTCCTCACATATCTATGTACAAGAATAATCCATTTCAACAACATCTGACCTTTTATAATGGTTTCATTTGCTCCTGCTACCTGAACATTAGCATCTTCAACAGTATCTTGGAGAGCTTGCTTAAAATCCTCATTATCTTCTAAGATGTAATATTCCTAATTAGCTTTCAGCTAGTTGGAATATTAATTTTTGCTTTTCCTAATAAGATATATGAATAAGTGGGTAGAGAGACCGATAAATCTCTTTAGTATGAATAAAACCACTTTTAATGCTAATGTGGATCATTGTATCAGCTGAATAAAGCACTTTTGGGTGTAAATAGGGGCTAAAGCATGTGGACAGGGTCAAAGTTGACCAAATCAACAACGCTTTCATGGAGGTAGTGGAGAGTTAATGGAGGACAACACACTTATGATGGAGGAGTGTATGCATGAGAGTAGAAACTTTAATGAGTGGGACCCAGGGTGAGGAAGCTCACCAAGCATATAAGGAAGGGGATGAAAACCATAGAGGGTATTATGAATATTGTTTATGTCTTGGTATTTTATGACTTTCTGCATGATTCAGCTATTTAGCAGAGTCTGTTGTGTTGTTTAGTACAAGGCTATTTCCGAGCGGAAATCCCAACCTCATCCTAGGGGGACTTTGAGTGCCCACTCAGGAGAGGTTAATTGAGCCCCATTTCCACTATCCAGCATCAAGCCAAGCTCCATCATTTATTCACAGTGCAATCCCCTTCAGGATTGTGTTGTTTTGTAGGGCAGCAACAGTGGAGGGTTGATAGAACCAGTTTTTGAGCTTGTTTTCTAGTGAGGGAATAAACCCTTCATATGGAGGCTAGAAAAAAGGTTCCTTGAGAATTATTCCACTATCTGACATTAGGCCAAGCTTCTTCCATCACCTATAGTGAAGTCTCCTTCAGAAACTGCGTTATTTTGCAGGGAAGTGTAGTGGAGGGCTTAATGCCCAAGTTTGTGAGCTAGTTTTCTAGTGAGGGGAGTAGCCCTTCATCTGGAAAGCTAGGAGGGATGATTTGCAGCCATTTCCTTGTCATATCAACCATCTCCTAGTAGTGATTTAGTGGTAGAGCATTGTTCATCCCTAGTGCTACATTTTTCATATGGTGTACTTTTGGAAACTCCTTATGGGTTGTCTTGGAATGGTGCTTGGGAGCTTAGTTCTCTGATCCAGAAAATTTTTGAGCATTATGTCAGCAGATATTTGTATTTTTATTTCACAATAGTAGTGACACTCACTGGGACTGTGCTTTCATGGTCCTCCGACATTTTGAGTTGCAACAAAATTTTATGTTTGGGTGTATTTGATCATTGGAGGCTTGTTTTACCTAACTTGAGTGACATTTTCCTCAAGATATTGTACTCATTTGCTGTTGTTATATATAATTAAATAGATATATGATTTTTTCATGTTTTGATGTATTGGTATTTACTGAATTTTCTAGTTTTATGTTATATATTCCTGTCTTTTCCATTTTGGTATATTACAGTGGTATCAGAGCATAATCTTGGCTCAACCTGTGGGGCACTACATCTATAAATCTGGAGCAATGGATGTAAGAGAGTTTCCAAAACTTCTTCTCCAAAATATGCATAATATTGTTAGATAAATGAAGGATATGAGGATGGAAAGACATACAGAGAACCCAAAAAGGTCTCAATATGGAGAGAGTTTCGAAAACTCTCATTATTGGTATGAGCAATCAACATTACAGTCAGTTCGACAACGCTCCACCATGCCTACATTCCTATCAATAGGAAATGAGGTAGGAGGAACACAGAAGGAAGAGACTCTTAGTGATTATCTCCTAGAATATGAATCTCAATCTTAGAGGTTCAAAGAGCATCTAAACTTCCAAGGGTTCTATCATATCAACGATAATAGTAGACCCCGTAATTACAATAGAGGTAGAGGGTACATGCAGAACAATGGTCTACAACATACTTTGGGTAGATTCTTTCTTCCTGCTTTTGATGGGTCACCCAAGTGCAAAGCCAAGGCTTGGTTAGGGAAATTAGACATCTATTTCCAGCTAAACCAAGTTTCAGAGATGGAGGCCATTAAGATAGCAGCGCTGCACCTCGAAGGTGAAGCACATGAGTGGTGGTTTCATGGCCTATCTGCATTGGGGCATGCCAGTATAACTGCTTATGAAAAATTTACAAAGAGGTTTGTGGAAATATTTGGCCAAAGAGATCCAGAAGCTCATTTTGTTGAGCTAGCCAAGCTCAAGCAATCAGGATATATAGAGACTTATATCTCTGAATTCCTGAAACTTTCATTCATGGTGCCAGTTCTATCCGCAGCTAGAAGGGTGTGTATGTTTATGGATGGGCTAGCAGAGCCTTTGCATAAGTTGGTAGAATACACTAGACCAACTACACTCCAGGATGCTATTGAGAGGGTTAGAGACTTTCAAAATTCCTTTCCAAGGGAAAGATCCCCTCTTCAGCAAGAGTTCTCTTCTCAGTCAAAAGAGGAAGCTATTAAGATTCCTCCCTCAAGAGAGGACCAAGACAAAGAGTCTCAGTGATGATGAGGTATTATCCAATAATGATGAGGAGGAAGAGGAAGAGCTGGAAGAAGATACCAGTGTTGTAGCACCAGGAGGAGATCCACCACCACCTGGAGGTGGAAATGGAGCAATTACTCCAACTAGAGGAGCCCTTGCATCCTTGGAGGGAGTTCTAAATAATCTAACATTGGGAGACCAAGGCACAGTAAAGGAACATCATTTTTTGGTATTGATAGATAGTGGGAGTACCCACAATCCTATTAATGCCCAACTAGTGCAGAGGGGAGACATACCTACCAGTAATTCTAAAGAATTCTCAATTGTGGTTCGTGGGACTAAGCAGTGGGGTCCGACATTGACTATGACTTTGGGGGCATACACCCTGATAGATCACTTATTTTTGGTCAAGGCCCATGATACCAATATGATATTAGGTGTGCAGTGGTTGATTACACTGGGGAGGTCACCACAGATCGGGAGGTTTTGCAGATGGCATTGATAGACAAAAAGAGTGGTAATCATCAAAATATCAAGGGCATCCACACCTATCCACTTCAGGAAGCCTCCATACATAAGATGGGGACTAATTTGCACAGAAGAAGCCAAGACAACTCAGTCCACTCATATATGAAGTTTACTCAGAACCATGATGTTTTATTATTTGGAGACATTCCACTAGGGAGGCCCTCGGATTGGAAGTTGGTTGAAGAGTTCTCACAACAAGTGACACCACTCGCGGATCTAGCTAAGAGAATAGCATTGTATGGGACCAACACAATGCAGAGGACCTTTGATTGGCTCAAGGAGGAGATGAATATTTGTTTAGTATCAGTATTACCAAATCTCACCGAGCCTTTTGCACTGAAGGGTGATGCTTCAAGAGTGAATGATGGCACAAGTATGGTGCAACAGGGATATTCCGTAGCCTTTGAGAGTCAGGAGATAATTCCACATTGGAAGGAGTCTTCCATATATGGTAGAGCGTTGCTATTATTCATACATGCATTGACCAAAATCAGGAGGTTTTGGATGGGAAATAGCTTCCAAGAGAAGATTGGCCTCCATAAACTCCAATCTTTTTTGGGCAAAGGAAGCTGCAAGAAGGTGTCAAAAGTGGGAGAGCAGTACTCCAACATGTGGCTTTGGCATTGATTGTGTCAAAGAGGGGAGCTATGAGATGATAGGTACCTTATCATAGAAGTTATAAGCACTGTAATTGAGGGGTGTAGACCCATATTGGGAGTCCCAACTATTGGTAGAGTATTCCGAGAATTACTTCACATGTGAGGTACTTGATTGGTAGGTGACCAATGAGAGGTATAAAGTGGTAGATGGAATCATTTATTACCAGGGTCAGACCTTCTTAACTAGAGGCTCCAATATCAAGGAGAATATTCTACATACAGCCGCATGATTCACTCCTTTCTGGTCACCAAAGTTTCATTGGGACATATCATACCATTATGGAGAGATTTTCATGGGAGGGTCTCAAGGAGGATGTGCTCTAACATATCAGGGGATGTGTAGCTTGCTTGAAGAATGAGGAGGGAAACAAATATCCTGAAAGGTTGTCACATCTACTTACTTTCCCAGGAGAGAGATGGGAGAGCTCACCAATAGCTTGCCAACAGTACATGGTAAGGGTTGTGTCTTTGTACTTATTGATCATCTAACAAAGTATTTTCATTCCTTTGCCATTTATGTGCAGTGCATTTCTCCATAAGAGGGCAAGCCTCTCCTTTGACTTCATGGCCTTTTTAAGACCAAACCAGTGATGGAGATATCCACTTCTTGTATGGATTTGGGCAAGTGTTGTTCTATTTTGGGTATACTCAGTTGGCACCCAATGCCATTTACTACTTCCAAGTAGATGAGCAGACATGCACAACAATCAGGTGGTTGGGAAGCTACTTGCCACATTATGTTCAGGGGAATCAAGGAGCTAAACTGTGTTGGTTCCACTTGGGGGAGTATTGTCACCACCCGAAATTTCATATGGCACTCAGTATATTTCTCCCTTTGGTTTCATATGGTGATGATGTTCTATTCACTATATGTGGAAAGGCTTGGGCAAGCAAGGTTCCTAGAACCAAAGATTGGATCCTAGAGAGTCAGGACGTATTCCGGTCTCTTAAGGACAACATTGTTGTAGCTCAATAGCAAAAGAGTCCTACACATGTCATAAATGGAGAGAGAGACAGTGTGTGGTGGACAATTTGGTCTATCATTTTCAGCCATACCGCTCCTCTACATTGCGGAAGCAGTGGATTGATGAGTTTTTCTATGGGCCACACATGCTGATCCATCTTGTTGGGAGAGTAGCATATGGATTGGAGCCTCTCATTGGGATTAAGATCCAAAAAAAATTTCATATCTCATGCCTCAAGAGGGCCCTTAAACAGCATGTATTTTCCTCCATGGATCTCCCACTTCTTTATGATGAAAGTCATTTTGTTTTACCACCTAAGGCTAACTTTCACACTTGGGCGAAACAACTAAGGGACAAATTGATTGGAGAGCATCTGTTTCAGTGGAGGATTTTACTAGATGATGATGCTAGAGGGGAAGGAGAGGAGATTTTGTTGTATCCATCCTTGCAGTTTCTTGAGGACAAGCAACATTTGGGAGGGAAGGACTGTAATATTCCTAATTAGATTTCAGCTAGTTGGACTATTAATTTTTGCTTTTGCTAATAAGATAGATGAATCAGTGGGTAAAGAGACCCATAAATATATCTAGTAGTAATAAAAACACTTATAATGTGAATGCGGATCATTGTATTAGCTGAATAAAGCACTTTTTGTTAGGAATTACTGCAGAAATAAAATATTTACTGAGAGAATAATACACATACAAAACCCAGCAACAAATCACATAAACATAAACACAATGTTTAACCAGGAAAACCCTGAATCTGGGGAAAAACCCAACCAATGAAATTTCATTAACCATTGGCCAAAAAACCCTGGCCAATCCAGCCAAGTGAGCCTTCACCACTCGCCTCCAGGCCTACCTTACAATAAAGTATTCCCAGCCTCTTATAGGCTCCATTACATGTAATACCATGGGCCAAAACCATGGGTGCACAAAACTGTAGAGCTATAAAAAGGGTCTCTTTCACCTCTAATTACCTCACATTAATATGTCAATCCGGGAGCGTTTTGTTATTACAAAGAGTGACTCAATCCGAGGCTATCATTTGTCAGAGTAATGCTAGTAGTACAGTGCTTAAGAAATACAAGAGTAAACGGATGCTTGTCTATAACTAAATTACTTCAAATAATAAATCACACACTCAGAAAACTCAACAGCTTATCAGTCAAGGGTCCGGCAGTGATAACCCATCCCTTCGGAAACTGATGGAAAGGAAACTAGAGCATAGACCACGAGCCTGGGAGCTAGACAGTGACTGCCAATGCTCACTACAGCTTTAGATCATCTCTCACACCAAACCAACAACTGCAAGTAAATGGAACAGCAAAGTGAATAAAGGATTGAACAGCAAGTCTAAAATGGAACAGCAATTGAATAACTAAGTCCCGCGGGTTGTAACCAAACTTAATTAACTCAATTACTATCTTTGAAATCAAATAACATTCTTTCACTCTAAAGGCAATTCACACAAATCACACTAAAGGAACAGCAATAACGATTAATGAATTATGAAACAGTACTGATAAATTAGAAACGCACACAACGCGAACGTTTAGTATAACAGCTCTGTAACATAACAGTAAGAACATGCAATGAACTCTTGAAAGGATTAATAACTTGATACGGAGTCAACACACGATTCTATCTGCAAAAACCTCAATGATTCAATCTTTTAACAGAGCATGTAATATGAACTTATAAAGCATATCAAATTACCAAATAACAATAATAAACAAACCACACAGAAGTCAAGTCGTAATGGTACAGAAGCAAGTGTCCTTCGGGGCCGGGCCCTTAGCCTCCAAGGATACACCGCTTGAAGTTAATCCAGTCGCAGAGGTGAAATAATCACCAAACTTTCATTAATGCATCGGTCAAAAATACATTGAACCAGTTCTCAACGAAACTTAATAATCAAGGCTGATGTTTTACAGAAAATTACATAAAAGCGTATCCTATCTCTATAGATGTCTCCCAAGCTAACAGTGCTGTCCTTTTATATAAAGGCGACGGCGTAGATGTCCAAGTAACAAGATAAATAAAGCAGCGATCCCTCAGGATCGAGGATCCTGAGGGATTCATCAAACTGTTAACTCTTCATCCTGTCTTTTCTTTTGCGCCGAGATGGTGTCTTCTCCTTCTTTTCCGAGCCGATTTGCTTTGATTTGTTTATCCTTGTTTGCATTCGGTTCTCGTTCAGAGGGACAGCGATTATCTCGACTTTGTCCTTTCCTTTGGAACGACAATCCCTTGTTTACTCCTTTTCCTGCGCAGAAAATAACAATTATCAGCAGTTAAGTCTTGCATATCAATTCTCACCTGTTTTATTATAATCCCTTATTATTTTCCAAGTTCATGATACAGAAAGGTTTACAAACTCTACTAAAAAGCTACTGAGATAATCGTCAAAAGCATACCTTTTTAGTACTCCACACACCCCCCTGCTTACCTTGTTTCATGTCCTTATGAAAACATTGTAGTTGACATGCAATGCAGAGAGAGAATATGCTGGAGAAGGAGTCTCATGCGGAGGCCTACAACCATGATGAGTGATTAGATAGTCAAAGAACTGACCTGTTTGCCCCTCAGGCATATCATACAGGGCCTGGTATCCGGGTGCAGGGTGCCAAATGATTGGAGTGCGAAATCTATATCCCAACCAGGATGACCCTGCTTTCAGAATGCTCTCGCCATATAGGTTCAAACGGTCGGCAGCTAACTCAAAGTTCTCATACTTAAATGGTTCTCTGAGCTGGATGTTTGGATCAGAGATTCGGTATCGAAATTTGGCTGCATTAATGGCCAAGTCTCTGATGGAAAGAAAATACTCTAAACTCTCTCGAATGAGTGCCTCATGCATGGGTCCTAATGTTTCAATGGCACCAGGAGCCCTTATAAGACTTCTATGAGCTTTCCACAACTGTACTGGGTTCCTAGGCTCAGCCCTAACCCGTAAATCTAGACCATTTTCCTGACTCTGGAAAGTATCATAGGCTTTGAGCCACTTAATCTGATTAACCCCGAATGAAATAAATGCTTGTAATTGGATGTCCCCAATGAAAGGGCCAGGGTTTAACTCAGTCTCCTAATTTAGCACAAGGTCATGCAAATAAAGTTCACACAGTAATCTCTGGACCTTCACTCCATAATGTTTACAGCAGTCTATAAAGTCATTGACAGTGCTGATTTGTATAGGGGTGCCTGCTTTAACAGCTTTTATTTTTAATTGTAAATACCGTTCTAATAAAAACAGAGCATAATTTTTAGCAGGAGCCCTACATGCTAAAACATCATTGTATAAAGAACACAAGGCATTCATCTGCTCGATAACAGTATCTAGTCTACGGGTTACCTGTGCAACTTCTTCTTGTTCCTTTCGCCACCCTTCAAAAGCCTGGCTTTTGGTTTGATTGGCATCCTCTAGTTGTTGCTGTAACTCTTCATATTTTTCTTGGGGAACCGTTTGCTCTCTAAGTTGCTCGGCCTCTTGTTGGGCTTGCTTCATCATCCTATGCAAGGTTTTTGTTTTTGGATCTTTTTTCCATAAGTCAGTAGAGGCCGGGAGTTTTACCTGAACTTTCTTATTATGCTGCTTGGAGTTCAGAACCCTTATTACCCCTGAGGGTGGTGCCTCTGTCTAAATTTGCTTTTCACTGGTCCTTGTATCATCCTTTTCTGTTTTAACACGAACATCCGTCTGTTCCTGTTCCTCAGCGTCATTTGGAACGTCAGCTGGATTCTCAGTGGGGTTTTGAACAGCAGGCTTCTTTTTCTTTCTTCTTACCTTCTGGTTCTTTTTCAGAATCCTAATTTGTTGTCTGAGATGGGTTATCGTATTCAACAATTTACTTCGTTCCATCCGCAACTTCTTAATTTCCAGGGTTTCATTCGAAGGAACAGCAGTCTGTCTGCTGCGGACTGGATCATGACCAGTTGCTAAATCTTCCTCTTGGGGTTCTTCTTCTTGAGGTTCTTCCTCTTGGGGTTCTTCTTCTTGAGGTTCTTCCTCACTGTTCTGCTCTGGCTATTCTGGGGTAGGAGCCTCGACTGGTTCTGTCTCTTCCTGAGCAACTGCTATTTCTGCTCCTACTCCTTCTAGAATTTCCTCTTGTGACCTGGGAACAGATTGTTCCCGTTCAGTATTTTCCTCCTCTTCATCATGATCAAGCATGTTTTCTTCTTGGGGTTTGTCGTGGGGGCCCTTTGAACTAGAAGGTTGGCCATACTTACCCATATTGGCTAGGACTGCGGCCACGTCATCATCTCCCAGTAGGTCTTGTAATGGGCTATCTTTCTGTTGTCCCATTTCTTCCTCCTGTTCAGGTTCTGCTTCTATTTCTATTTCCGAAGGCTCGGCTGCTTCTTCTTCGGGTTGATCGTCTTCAATTACCACTGGTTGGCTGGTGCTTCCCTGAAGCTTTTCCAGCCTTCCTCGTATCCGAGCCAACCGGGCTGATTTTCTGGGATTACCTATGCTTCCTCTCATCTGAGCTAACCGAGCTGATTTTTTGGGTTCCTCTGGTTGCTCGGGTGGATCGATGGCATGCTTGCGCTTTGCCGATTCCTGAAATATCTCTGGTCGTTCCGATGTACTAGCAACATGTTCCTGCTGTACTAATTCCCTGCGTTTTGCCGGATGCTCTGGTATGCTTATAGAATGTCTACGTTTTGGGGATGGCTCTGTCAATCCCCCCTCAATCATTGCAATCAGCTCTTCCCAGCTGCTCTGCTGCTGGGTGAGACCATAACTAACAACTAGTCGTATCAACCCATGGTGACTAACGACTGACTCTACGTGCTGTGCCTTTTTTATACTTTGTGCAGCATCATGCAATAAGGAGTTCAGGAGTGCAGGTAAATTTACAGAGCATTTCTGTTTTAAAACAGCTAAAAGTTTAAGATGTCGTGGTCTTACCACGTCTTTCCTTCCTTCGCAGGTGATGTAGCTCTGCACTATTCTTGCTAGCTCCATCCAGGGTTCTCCTAGGGTTGCTGGCAGAACTCCCTTCCCCTTAATTGTCAAATTCTGGCCTTCGTCTTGGAAAATTTCCATGACCTTCTGTAATCGTTCCTTTTTCAATGTCCAAACCGGTCCGGTGGCTGGTAGTCCTGAAACTTCTGCAATTATGTCATCAGTGACCGCTATCCGCTCCCCCCTTACTGTGGAATGATCATCCTGTAGGTTCTGCAGAAATTCCGTCGCTACTGTTTCATTGGACTCCTATAGGCGATTGAAATAATTCAACCATCCTGCTCTTTCCAGGATCTCCCGGGCAGCAGCGGAGATCATCAATTGCTGAGGCTCACTTCGAATTGCCCTTCCTCCCATGGTTTCACTGTAGATTCTAAATGGAACAGCAACTAAGTTTTCTGTTTGAAACACAGAGAGAGTGATAATCGCAAGGTTTCGAAAAAACACAGAGTATGCAACAGTGCAACAGAAAGCAACTTGTGACAAAAATAGAAATGCCATGCCGTTAAACCATGCCAAACCGTCGTACACTAGCTTTCCCGAATAGTGAGCTGACACGTAATTCAAGAAATGATGAGGTTAACCTCCCCCCCCCCCCGCAATGTGATAGGCTGTCCCAGCCGGCAAATAAAGGAGCGGCACCCGGTCTGCAATCAAGTCAGAAAGGAACAGCATATGGAATTATGCCATGTTGAAAAGGACAACGAATTACCGAAATCGAGGCGGAGAATTGATCTCGTATTATATAATAGGCTACTGTGTTAGGATATGAGGCTGATGGATAGGGCATGGATCGTACTTGCCAATCTCAAGTGGTCATGGTCACTTCCGTTGCCATGATTGGTAATGATAAATTTTCATGCGATATATAAATCGGGAAATGACATATGATTAGTTCCTAGGAGATAAGAAACAAAAGAATATTAGTATCTTTACCCATTGGTGTAAGCAAGGTGACTTCAATACCATTAACAGTGCTCTGCTGCCAACAGGTGTCCATAACCTTGGCAGAGTTGTTTTTTTACCCTCGGAACCATAATCCTTTGTGTATACTTAGGAATGTTGTTATGTCAAAATGTAGACCATTATGCTGGCTTGGTGACCAGTTAACCATAATGCCATTCACGAGGAAGGAGCGAAACGTGGGCAGGCCGGCTCGTGATGAGACCTCCTGTTCCAAGGTTCGTTTAGTTGATATACCTTTTGGACCATATCCCTGGTGTGGTGGCCATAATAGGAATGCCACTTCACTTCCATCCTCATGATCATGGTAGGCTGGCTCTCGATGAGACCCCCTATCCTGCATTTGACACTTCACATATCATGTTCACATATTTTTTCTTTTTTCTTTTTTTCTTATTTATACACAAAGGGTGGTTCAACACTCCTTAAGAGTAGGAATGGTGGAAGAAGTCTTATTATCTCAATAGGAATATATAAGCTCTTTGCTCTTATTCCCGAGTACTAATCAAAAAAGTTTAAGGGAATCAGCATGATAAAGATAACCAATCAGGGCAAAATTAGTAAAACCATGTCAACAAAAGAAATAAGTATGTCCTTCCATTTGTCCTCTTACTAATGCAGAGCCTTATAGATATAGCGATGTATGGTTTGCAGATTTCGGTATGTTGTGATTTTATATGTCATTGCACAAATACATAGCTGTATCTTAAAGACTAGAAAGAAGACGGGCAAGAAGCATCCTCAATTTAGATCAGCAAAAAGAATAAGATGTTTCACAAGGAGAGCAGAAGTATGCGAGGGGTGTTCCTTTGGGAAAGAAACAACGACAGATGATAGAAAAAAGACAGCAAAAATGCAAATGCCGTTCCTTTGGGAAAAAGGAACAACAAAAATAAAAATACTATAAAAACACTCAAAATGCCATTCCTTTGAAAAAGGAACAACAGCAAGAAAAGAACGCTGTTTCTTTGAAGAAAAAAACAGTGGTAACCAAAAGGAACAACGGAAAATGTAACAATGCCGTTCCTTTGAAAAAGGAACAGCAGAGATCCCGAATGCTATTCCTTTAGAAAAGGAACAGCAAAACAAGCAAAACCAGCATCATAAAAAAACACGCATATGCTATTTTTAGAAGAGCAAAAATCGAACTTTGTGAAAGAAAAGGAACAGCAAAAATGACAAAAAAATATTTAATTCAAACTTATGTACAAGAACCACTCAAAAAACAAGAACTTATGTATAAATTGCAAAAAGAAATGAACCCTTAATGAATTACAGGTGAGGAAGATTTCTCTTCCTCTCCTAAGATTTCCATATCAGTGTCTCACCAGCGTAGTGAGAGATTCTAGTGAGTGGTTGCGATAAAAACGACCACAAGGTAGCGTTACTTTGTAGCATATCGGAAGCAATCGTGGTAGTGGTAAGGGTTCGAAAACATCAGCACGTAGATTTTATAATTCGCCCTTGATGTAACGATTTCTGATCGACGAGAGTAAATATGTGAGAGCCCGATCTCTGCGTGGAAGACTTTGTTTTTGATGAGCGCGTCATGCCATTTAGCTCGCTGCTGTTGAATCAATGCTGTATTTTGTAGTGCAGAGAGCCTAATTTCGTCTAATTCATTGATCTGCTGTAGTCGATTGAGTTGTGCCTCGCTTAGATCTAGGCCAACTTCCTGTGCTGTCCGTAATGTTTGGATTTCGAATTCTATGGGAAAAATGGGTTGCTTTCCAAACACTAATTGATAAGGTGAGTAACAGGGTGAGCATATCATGTGGTTCTGAGCGAGTGTGGGTGATGGTGGCTTCAATCACGCCTATGTGACGCAATGGTTTTAGGTGGGATTGATTCCTATTATCATATTGCTAACTTTCTACTTACATTCGCTGCATGAGTGTGGAGTAGTGATTTTATCTTTCGGACATGATAATTGTTAAGTGTTGAGCTAATTTATTACTGGTGTTGGATATCCCTTGTAATTATTTCCCTAGGAAGGCCATAACGAACAAATAGATGGAACAGGAACTGTATGACAGAGTCCTCTGTGGCTCTTGGAAATGCTTCTGCCTCAACCCATTTGGTGACATATTCTGTTGCCACCAAAATATATGTTTTCTGATTCGACGAGGGGTTGATGGGTCCAACGAAATCAAGAGCCCACCGTTCGAATGGCTCAATGACTAACTGTGGTTTCAGAGGCATTTCATCGGCTTGACCAGGTCGTCCTGCTCGCTGGCAGCTTTCACAGGCTTGGAAAAACTTCTTTGCATCTTTAAAAATCGTGGGCCAGTAGTAGCCCGTATCACCATATAAATGCTTTGTGTCAGGTTCTACACTAGGCAATGCCCCATGAAATTTAAAATCGTGGCAAGGCTTTTTAGAATGTCGAAAGATTTCATCCTCTACTTGTGCTGGGCCATGTGCTCTTTATTGAAACAAGCCAGCCCCCAATCTCACGAAATGAAAGAACTTTTGGACCATCATGCACTCATTAGGGTTAAATATTTTAAATAATTTACCTACGCAGGGTGATTAACATCCCAATGCCAGCAGGTGTTTGTGTGTGTGGCTAGCGGTGCTCATCCCGGTCAGTCTTCAGCTACCCTTCTTGTCGCTTGATTTTGGTATTAGAAAAATTGGCTACGGAAATTTCTTTGCTCCAGGTCCTTAATTACGATGTCTAATTCACATGATAGTTAACCATCGAGATTGCTACGGCATTGTGGGCTTGTGTAATATTTTTATATCGAATGAATACATATACAAGATAACAGGATAGCCTGTAATATAATGTCTAAATTTATTGATAGCATGTATTACAGCTAGGAATTCTTTTTCAGTAACAGTGTAATTCAATTCAGCGGGGGATAAATTCTTGCTGATGTAATAGATGGCATATGGTTTTTTATCCTCTTCCTGCCCAAGGACTGCGCCAATGGCTGTATCTGAGGCATCAGATGATATCTGGAATGGTAGGTCCCAGTTTGGTCCTCGAAGGACTAGGGCTGTGGATACCAGCTTCTTTAGATCCTCGAAAGCACGGTCACATTTGTCTGTCCAAAGAAAATCAACGTTACCAGTTAGTGCATATAACGGAGCAGCAATGTGCGAATAATGCTCTATGAATCGTCTATAATAACCGGAAAATCCAAGAAAACAAATGCCTCTTATTTGAGTAGTGGGGGTGAGAATAAGCAATATTTGAATTTTGGCGGGTCTACTGGATACGAAATTTCTTGAAGACATAGTGTCTGGATAAGTCATCGGTCATCATGTTGTTTCGTGGCTTCGCCAAATCTTGGTAACAATGAGCGTTGCAAGACTTTTTCACAAGGTATACAAGCTGGATCAAAATCATCTCCATATAGGTGTAAAGTCATCCATGTAAACTTCAAGTCCATCATTTATTAAATACGCAAAAATGCTAAGGATAGCCCTGCGAAATATGGCGGGAGCATTATATGACCAAAAAGTGGGAACTACGATAGGCAAATGTTCCCCGAGGGACAAGTAAAAATAGTTTTATCCTGGTCTTCGGGGGCAATACGAATTTGATTGTATCCACTAAAGCCATCCGGGGAAAGAAAGAAACTGTTACTGCTAAAATGTCAATACTTGATCTGCCAGGGAGAGAAATGATCTTCTGTGTTGCCTTGTTTAGTTCCCTATAATCCACACAAATTCTCCATTTTCCGTTCTTTTTTGGTACCACCACAAGCGGAGAGACCCATTTACTATCAGAAATAGGGTAGATAAAATTAACATCTAAAAGTTTCTGAAGTTCAGTTTTTTACGACATCTTTTAGATGAGGATTAAGTCTCCTTTGTGGCTGACGCACAGGTCTGGCATCTTTTTCTACATAAATGTGGTGTGTACATAATTGGGGATCGATTCCTTTCATATCAGGGTAGTCCCATGCAAATGCTTCTTGATATTTTGTTAACAGATGGATGAGCTTTGTTTCTTGTTCAGGTGTGAGATTAGCATTGATATTTAAAGTTTTCCCTGGTGCAATTTCCACCATTTTACTATTTGCAACAGAAGTAACAGGTATCGTTTGGTCATGTATATCTTTCAGGGGATCTTCTTCCAATTCATTATCAAACGCTGCTTCTATCATGTGACACTGTGTGCGAGGTTCAGTTTGGGTAATGAAATTATTAATGGCGTCGTCTTCTGTTTGATCTTTAAAATCGAATGCCTCTTGTATAGTTAATGGAGATCTGATGTTATCAGTAAGGTATGATACAGGGTGTTTATTAGTTTTTATCATTGTGACACTTGGCTGTGCTGGAGGATATAGAACTAAATTTTTGCTATTCGGTCCTCTGGTTATGATCATATTTACCTGCCGGCAGCCAATGTAGGCATCGGCAGTGGCAAGCCAAGGTCTACCTAAGATTAACGGATGTCCATCAAGTCGGGTTTTTGGATTAATTATCAGGAAATCGGTTGGATATTCCCAGGATTCTATAGAAACCATGACATCATGTAGAGTACCCTCTGGTCTAACCACAGATCGGGCAGCCAATTCCAACAGAGTAGAAGTGGGTTCTACAGATGTAATGCCGAGCTTTTGTCAAGTTGTAGTTGTTACAATATTAATTGCAGCCCCTAGATCAACTAAGGCATTAGACAGGGTCTGACCATAAATTTGAACAGTTATAATTGGATTCCCGGGGTCTTCATATTTAAGGGGTGTTTCTCTTCCATACAATAGGTCAGATAAGGTACCGACTACTTGGACTCTTGGATTATTTGTTATATTCCTCCTTGGTTTCTTTATGCACAATTCTTTTATAGTTTTTGCGTATATGGGAATGTCTTGAATGGCTTGGAGGAATGGAATTTTTATGTACAGATTTTGTAATTCTCCCAGAATGTCAAAGTCGGGATAGTGTATGGATCGAGGTATGGCTAATCGTTCTGGGAACGGAGGAGAGGATGTGGTTGCTCGATTATGAGTTTGTTGCTTATTTACATCCTCTTGTTGTGGTCAGTGTTCTGCGGAAATGCTTGATCTCAAATATGGTGGCACTGTCTCCTTCAATCCAATTGTACGTCCTGAATCTTCATGAAGGTCATGCCACTCCCTCACGTCGGGTCCATTGCAGGCTGATTCTATGATTTGAATAGATTATGGACATCTGTTATTTGGGTTGGGATAAGGTTGGGGTGGGAGTTGGGGTCTCTGAGTTGAAGCTGAGATTGAATTTTGTTGTAAAGATAGCAAAGTAGGTTGAGGAGCGGAATAGTCCCAATTTGATGGTACGGTAGTCTTTACCGGCTAAATACACATGAGGTGAACTTTGTGAAGTGGAGGGAGTCCACTGTGAAGGGTATGGGCCATTTTGCCAATATGGTGGAGTATAAGGGAAATTCGGCCAACCAGTTTGGCTTGTTTGATTCAGCCATGGATTTGAAGAAGGAAACGATTGTGGTGACCAGTTTGTAAATGGGGTTTGAGATTGATTTTGCCACATACCATATTGTTGAGCATTATACTGTGGGTTTTGAAAGAAAGAGGTTGGGTCCGGAAACATACTAGGTTGTCTCGGCTGCCACGGGCGGCGCTGGTTGATCGAATTCACCGATTCTGGTTCTTCTTCTGCTTCCTTATATACCGCTTTCAATCCAGAAAGTGAGGGGCAGCTCTCCGTAAGGTGATCTTTCGTACAGATGGCGCATGTTTGGAATTTATCCAGTGGACACTCCTTGTGACTATGTTTTTTTCTGCATCGGGGGCAGAAGATTGCCAAATTCTGTTCTGCCTCCAGCTGCTTCTGTTTAGCCTGCACAATATCAAGTTGTGTAGTTAGTGTCCCCATAATATCCGTTTTAAAATTTTCTAATAAATTTCCAATTTCTGCACGTGTTACTCCTTCTGCTGATACTTTATTATCTCTTGCAAATCGATCATATTTTGTCGGTTTTATTCTCGTGCTGCCTCTCGAACACCTGATACATAAATCAAGGATGTCAGCAAAACTTTCTTGATAAATGTCCCCTTTTCCCATAATATTTAAGGTTTCAATCCATTGTTCCTTCATGCCCCTTATCAATGCAGTTTTTAACACATTATCAGGTAAAGGTAGCGATGCATAAGGAGATCTTTGTAGATTATACTGAAAACGTTCCACATACTCCTCCAATGTTTCATTTGGTCTAGCTATCATTTGGAATATTTCATCTTTTAATTCTCTAGACCTACAATAATCCTGATATTTTTTTAAGAAGGATTCTTTCATTTGATCCCAATTGTTAATAACCCCGCCACCTAGCCCCATTAACCATCTTAAAGCAGCGCCTTTTAATGTAGAGGGAAATAATTTCAATTTTTGGGGATCGGTGGTGTAATCGTACCCCCTGCATAACACATCGAACTCAAATAAAAATGCGTCCGGATCTTCTGATGTGAGACTGTGAAATGTGGGGATATGCTGAAGAGGGATAGCTTTCATGGGTGCATTTGCTACGGAATCCACTATAGGATATTGTAATGTAGAGGTTTGAGTATTTGGCTGGTTTTGAGCATTTGGTTGGTTTTGAGCCATGGGATCGAATATATGCCAATAACCTTCTGGGATATCTAGGAGGGTATTCCTAGGTTGAGTGGGAACGGTTTTGACAGGGATATTTTTAATAGCGCTTCCTTTATCTGGAATAATGGGAATACCAAGTGTCTGAGGAGATTGAATTCCTTCAACAATGACTTTCGCAGCACTCCCCTTATCTGGGCTATCTAAAGGCTGATTTGTCTCAATAGGGGATTTTGGTTCCTTGGTTTCCCCTGTTTCTCCTTCTCCTTCACAAAAGTTGCTAGAGTTCCCTTCCTGCAATAATTCTGGAGTAGAATTTTCAATTTCTTGAAAATCCTGCTCTTCAGTTTGACTATGCACCTCAGCACAGGCTACAGATGGTGATCCTGTGGCCTGAAGGGAACTAGTAGGTGGTTTAGAAATGTTTTTCTTGAGGCCTACTGATGGCTGAGATTCTGTTTTCTTATAGATTTCGTCTATGAAGGTCGTTCGGCCAAGGGTCACCGGCCCCTTAGCTTTTTCAGGTTTGGATGGGGGTTTGATATTCTTTTCTGGTATTTTCTGCTTAGTCATGCACTCAAAAAAATGAACTACCAACTTCTATTCAAACAAAGAAAAAACAAATCTGTTAGGAAAGCGGATAGTGGAGCAGGCCTTTTACATGCTCCGCACGTAGGTTCTTACCTTCCGTTTTTAGGATCCAACTCCTCCCTAGCAGGCTCATACACTACTCTAAAAAAGACAAATGGCTACACTCTTTCCCCGGCAACGGCGCCAAAATGTAGAGCTATAAAAAGGGTCTCTTTCACCTCTAATTACCTCACATTAATATGTCAATCCGGGAGCGTTTTGTTATTAAAAAGAGTGACTCAATCCGAGGCTATCATTTGTCAGAGTAATGCTAGTAGTACAGTGCTTAAGAAATACAAGAGTAAACGGATGCTTGTCTGTAACTAAATTAATTCAAAGAATAAATCACACACTCAGAAAACTCAACAGCTTATCAGTCAAGGGTTCGGCAGTGATAACCCATCCCTTCGGAAACTGATGGAAAGGAAACTAGAGCATAGACCACGAGCCTGGGAGCTAGACAGTGACTGCCAATGCTCACTACAGCCTTAGATCGTCTCTCACACCAAACCGACAACTGCAAGTAAATGGAACAGCAAAGCGAATAATGGATTGAACAGCAATTCTGGAATAGAACGGCAAATCTAAAATGGAACGGCAATTGAATAACTAAGTTCCGCGGGTTGTAATCAAACTTGATCTATTAACTCAAATACACTCTTTGCAATCAAATAACATTCTTTCGCTCTAGAGGCAATTCACACAAATCACACTAATGGAACAACAATAACGATTAATGAATTATGGAACAGTACTGATAAATTAGAAACGCACACAACACGAACGTTTAATATAACAGCTCTGTGACATAACAGTAAGAACATGCAATTAACTCTTGAAAGAATTAATAACTTGATGCGGAGTCAACATGCAATTCTATCTGTAAAAACCTCAATGATTCAATCTTTAACAGAGCATGTAATATGAACTTATAAATCATATCAAATTACCAAATAACAATAATAAACAAACCACACAGAAGTCAAGTCGTAATGGTACAGAAGCAAGTGTCCTTCGGGGCCGGGCCCTTAGCCTCCAAGGATACACCGCTTGAAGTTAATCCAGTCGCAGAGGTGAAATAATCACCAAAATTTCATTAATGCATCGGTCAAAAATACATTGAACCAGTTCTCAACGAAACTTAATAATCAAGGCTGATGTTTTACAGAAAATTACATAAAAGCGTATCCTATCTCTATAGATGTCTCCCAATCTAACAGTGCTGTCCTTTTATATAAAGGCGACGGCGTAGATGTCCAAGTAACAAGATAAATAAAGCAGCGATCCCTCAGGATCAAGGATCCTGAGGGATTCGTCAAACTGTTAACTCTTCATCTTGTCTTTTCTTTTGCGCCGAGCTGGTGTCTTCTCCTTCTTTTCCGAGCCGATTTGCTTTGATCTGTTTATCCTTGTTTGCATTCGGTTCTCGTTCAGAGGGACAGCGGTTATCTCGACTTTGTCCTTTCCTTTGGAACGGCAATCCCTTGTTTACTCCTTTTCCTGCGCAGAAAATAACAATTATCAGCAGTTAAGTCTTGCATATCAATTCTCACCTGTTTTATTATAATCCCTTATTATTTTCCAAGTTCATGATACAGAAAGGTTTACAAACTCTACTAAAAAGGTACTGAGATAATCGTCAAAAGCATACCTTTTTAGTACTCCACAAAAACCATGTGCCCCAAAACCACTACTATCTACCCTAGTCAACATTGACTCTACCCCGAGTCATGTTTACCTAACGATTCCCCCCTTAAAGTTGACTTGGGTATTATTGATTAAATCCAGCCAAACCTACTAAATGAGACAACATCGCTCAATCTAGCTCTTCCCCCCTCAAATTTTTACCCAGGGTAATTGTAAACTTGACATCCCCCCTATCACCTAGGTCTAACCCAGAATTTACTAGTGATTTACCCAGGGGTACGCATGCCATACCAGGTCTTACAGCAGTATGCCCATTTACATGTAAAAAATTAACTCCATTATAACAATATTTTTTTTTTGTTTCATTGTTGCTCTTTGTACATATGAAATTAATGTCCATATAAAAATAACCCATCTACCGGATTACGTGGGTCACTAGCCTCTGTAACCGCCATTCCTCTAGGAGTTCTCTTCAGATACATGGTTCATCAATTAATTAATCCACGTGCAAACATCCTCTCATCTCTAAATTTCTCAAACCAACTTCTTATCACTCATAGGAAATATCCGTTGTCTTTATCCATTGAGAAACCCTCCTGAATTTCACAATCAATCCAATTGGATATTTCATTTTAGAACATCATGCTCAAGATAAGATTCCATGAAAAGGTTTTATTTATTTTCCATTCATAAAATAAGAAAACTTTGCCATAAAAGATCTCAGTCAAATCTGTCTAATAACATTTATAGAATTACTCACAATGCATATTTACCTAGAACAGAATAATACAAAAACTGCACAGAATAAATCACATAAATATAAATCATATTGTTTAACTGAAAGAAAACCCCCAATCGTGGAAAAACTCAACCAATGATATTTCATTAACCCAATGCTTAAAAATCTCTGTCAATCAACAAGTGAGCTCACTTATTTACCCAGCTACTCTATAATAAAGTATCTTGTACCTTCCTATAGTCTCCATTACAATACCATACAAACCATAGTGTAAGAAACCATGTGCCCCAAAACCACTACTATCTACCCTAGTCAACATTGACTCTACCCCGAGTCATGTTTACCTAACACTTTTGGGTGTGAATAGGGGCTAAAGCATGTGGAAAGGGTCAAAGTTGACCAAATCAACAACGTTGTCATGGAGGTAGTGGAGAGTTAATGGAGGACAACGCAGTTATGATGGAAGAGTTTATGCATGAGATTAGAAACTTTAATGAGTTGGAACCACGATGAGGAAGCTCACCAAGAATATAAGGAAGGGGATTAAAGCCATAGAGAGCATTATAAATATTGTTTATGTCTTGGTCTTGTATGAATTTCTGCATGCTTCAGCTGTTTAGGGGAGTTTGTTGTGCTATTTACCTCAACGGTGTTTCCGAGCGGAAATCCCACCCTCATCCTCAGGGGACTTCAAGTGCCCACTCAAGAGACATTCATTGATCCCCATTTCCATTATCCAGCATCAGGCCAAGCTCCAACCATTATTCACAGCACATTATCCTCCAAGATTGTGTTGTTTTGCAGGGCAGATGCAGTGAAGGGTTGATAGACCCAGTTTCTGAGCTTGTTTTCCAGTGAGGGGAGAAGCCCTTCATCTGAGAGGCTAGTAACGATGTTCCTTGAGTATTATTACACTATTAAACATTAGGCAAAGCTTCTGCCATCACCTACAGTGCAGTCTCCTTTAGACACTACGTTATTTTGCAGGGCAGTGCAGTGGAGGGATTAATGCCCTATTTTGTGAGATAGTTTTCTAGTGAGTGGAGAAACCCTTCATCCAGAAAGATAGGAGGGAGAAGTGGCAGCCATTTCCTTGTCATATCAGACATATCTAGCATTGATTCAGTGGTAGAGCATTATTCATCCCTAGGGTTTCATTTTTCAGATGGTGTATTTCTGGAAACCCCTTCTGGGTTATCTTGAAATTATGCTTGGGATCTTAGATCTCTGATCCCGACACTTTTGAGAATTATATCAGTAGATCTTTGCATTTCTATTTTCCAACAGTAGTGACACTCATTGGGACTGCGCTGTCATGGTCCTCTAACATTTTGAGTTGTAGCAACATTTTATGTTTGGGTGTATTTGATCATTGGAGGCTTGTTTTACCTAACTTGAGTGACCTTTTCCTCAAGATATTGTACTCATTGATGATGTTATATATAATGAAATAGATCTATGATTTTCTCATGTTTTGATGTACTGGTATTTACTTCATTTCCAATTTTATGTTCTATATTCCTGTCTTTTCCATTTTGGAATATTACATAAGATCTCCATAACCTATAACTAGAAATCTTCAATTTCTTCAAATAATCTCTGATATTCTTTCCATTGATCAAACTCAGGTTTTTTTGCTGATTGGAATACTTAATTCATTTTTTCCTTCCACCCA
Organism: Pinus albicaulis; assembly: GCA_034641835.2. Classification (NCBI taxonomy): domain Eukaryota; kingdom Viridiplantae; phylum Streptophyta; class Pinopsida; order Pinales; family Pinaceae; genus Pinus; species Pinus albicaulis. Next base: position 72,051,026 of record CM076580.1, read on the forward strand.
ACTATAATTTTTTTTTCTCTAGTCATAGGTCTCCTTGGTTTCATTTTAGGTTCCTCGATATGTTCAACATTTATCACTTGCTTTCCTTTCTCTTGTGCAGTAGGTTTAGAAGGTACTTTATATCTGTCACCTTTTGCTTGTTGAGTTTCCTTCACTGCTAAGTGCATGAACGCATTGTTTTCTCTTCGCAAGTAGGAAATTTCAAGGTGGGATTGGCAATATCATCTTGTAATTTTGAAACCTTACTGTCTTTTTCGTCTTCCATTTGAACATTCTGTGCTTCGTATGAAACTTTATATAGATTTTCTTTTCGGATAGTAGCAGTTTGTTGAGGAGTTGGCTCCTCAATAATATATTAAGGAATAAAGACGAAATCAGAGGGAAATTTCAAAAAAGGGAAACGAAGACAAACATGGTATTCACCTTGAATGTTTAATTCCTCCGCCAAATAATGTTGTGAATTGTATAACCCAATTAACTGCAGCGAGAATTTTTATGTCACTTTCATAAGGTTTTAACATGCCTCTTGCTCTGAACTTTAATAAGGGCTTAGTTTCTGCTGGTTTTTTTCCACTACCACCAGAAGTTCCGTAGAAACCTACTTCTTCTAAAAAATAAGTTAGCCATGAATTCAAATTCAAGTGACATCCCATTTTATTAAAAAGGAACTTTCCTTCCAACAAGTTGGTTTTCAAGAAAATCCCCACACAATTGTGCCAACAATATGTTTTCCACGGTCATGTTATTTTATTTTATTTTTTTAATTTCTATTTTTTTTTAATTATTCTAGGAAAAAAGAAAATAAAAATGTACTCATGGTAGGCTAGTATTCTCCCCTTCCTACTATCTTCAAATATGAATGTTTTTATACTTTCTGTTAGCCATCTGTAAATTCTTGACTGAACAAATGATGGCTAAAAATAAGTCTTAAGCCTTCAAGAGATTGTTTTCATGAAAAACTGCTCATTCTTGAAGTCTTCTTCTGCTGTTTGAACTTTGCTAGTAATCTTCATTGTTGTTTCATTATAAATAAACCAAGTTAAAATTGCTTCCCCCTGCAAGATTGTTCCCTAAACAACCCCTCTTTCATCATTTCATTCGCTCATTTTGACCCTTTTTATCCTCCATTTACCTCTGAAAAATCCCCTCCTCTCTTCATTTTATCTTCATTAATCCCTTGAAAAAAAAAAACTCATAAAAATCCCTTTTGGCTATTTTTAAATCCATATTTTGTCTATGGGAACCCCAAAAAACCCTGACAAAACCCTCTGTTTGCCTTCAAAACAACCTTTTCAAACACACGGGTTTTTTAGCCCCCGAGGGCTTTAAAAACTTTGACTCCTTCCCCTCCATGCATCTGAGCGCTATAACTAAGCGTTTTAACGATAACCCCTTCTTCCTTTTTTGAACCAGGTTCCGTGTTCTCCCATAGAACCTCGCCTTTCCCTTCTTATTTTTCCTTTCTTCTTATCCATGCATTGTCACTTTGCGAAATAATCCCAACCGTTGATCTTTAAATATCAACAGCTTTCGTGCCTCCTTTCCTACCTTTCCCCTTTCCAAATCTTGCCATCTATTCATCCCAGCCGAACAATCTCCTCCGTCGATCCTTTTAAAATCTGAAGGTCCTCATTTAACCCGATAACCCAGCTCCACCGGGGCCCTACCATCTACCACATACAAACGATGACCTATCAAATGCTACCACCTGTATTCCATTATCACTCCCATCGCGCAAATTTTTCATCACGTTCATTCCACATCGTTGGATCTGGAGCCTCCGATCCAACGGTTGACGACGCATATCGTAAAATTCTTGCACCCAAGGTTTAACGCTGCAAAATTTTGCGATATCGATAGTATCGAAAAAGCCACGTGGCAAGCGATCAATGGAATCACACTCCCTCCAGGAAAAACCATTTACCGCGCGAGGGTCGTGCGATAACCACCCGTGGTTTTCTAAAAACCACTCCTCATCTTCGTGCCCATATTCAAACTTAACCCTAAAATAAGTTATTTCCGCCATGGTTTCTGCCTCTTCACAGCTGCAAGGCTTCTTCCCCTCACTGTCCCTCACCTTCATCAACCTCTGTCACTGTTATCCCCATTCTCGCAGGCTTTTATAATATAGTTTATATTTTTTGTTGCAGGTTTCATGGCCGATAAAGGGCCAAAGCAACCCACAGTATGATGATAACACGAAGGCCAGGGATGACGATCCCAAGCCTGTTCATCGCAAAAGGTTTATCCGGAGGAGGGTTTTATCTCCACATTTATCGATGGATCATGACCATTGGTCTTCAGTAAGAACCCTCTAGTCAAGAAAAACCTTTTGCGCACCTGCCAACAACCAGAAACATAGTGAGCATCAATCAATTAAAGGATCAGAGCATAATCAAAGGATTAAATGTGTTAAACATTGATCAAGAAAATAGACACAGTCAGCAACATTCGAATATGGTCTAAAAGGCATAAAGCTAGACAAAGGGGCTAATTGAATCCCCAGCTAAACAGAGGGGCTAATTGAATCCCCAGCTACTAAATTGCCAACTGCAACTTTTTGCCTCAAAAGAATACATAGTTAAAGGCCCAGTCATTAAACATTAAAACAAAAGGCAACTGATAGTTATTATAAGGTAAAAGAAACAGTTTAAACTGTCAGTAGAGTTATTATGAAGATAAGAAAGTGCCTGAAAGTCAATCTTTTCACCCACTACGCAGAAAAAGCAAAAACAGAGTTAAATGAAGCAGAGTTATAATTGAAAGCACTCCTGCCTTATGCCTTGTAGGGTTTTCAAGGCTAGGAGTTGCATTTAGTGTGAAATTAATGATACCTAAAACCTAGAACTCTTCCACCTCCTCTTTTTTCTATAAATACTTCTGTAGAAGATATTATAGAGGTTGGTCTCTAGATATCTATTGCATGTAAACAGTTTTCTGAAGCTGTTGTAGCCCTGTTTTTAATTGAAGATACATAAGCTGAGATGAGAAGTTTGAAGTTGTAGAGACCCACTGGACTTGATGATTGTAACTCGTTTGAACATCAAATACAAATAGCTGATTAATGGGATCCTGGTCTATGCCAATGGTGATGTGTTTCTCACTATAAAATTGTTATTTTCTTTTTGTTTTCATTCTGTCCACTTTTCTTTGATAAAGAACAACAAATATAGATTACGATTTACTTCTGAAGTACCCTAAATCACACTGAAAATATTTATCCTTTATGTTTCATGCTGATTGTTTGTTTAAAGATAATTCAATAGAGTATAACTAGTGAAGTGTTGGTAAGCCCATATTTCCTAAGTACAATTTGAGATTTTGTCTTTGAATGTTCTGGAGAAGTTTGCTAATTAAAGCTGAGCTAGAGAATTTTATGGTTAGCCCTGTCCTCTGGTTTATCTCCAACAGTTGCTTTGAAGAGTTCCCTGAAGAGTATGTTGAAAGCAGGCTAGTTTCAAAGTACTTACCTGATCTTAGACTACTTTTTATGTTTATCATGAATTTTTTACCTTTGAATATGTTGAAAGGAGGTTAAGTTAAAAGTCTTTACTTGGTCTTAAGCTATTTTGTGTGTTTTAAATGTTTTCTCTTGAAAGTATGTCAAAAGCAGGCTAGTTTCAAAGTACTTACCTGATCTTAGATTACTTTTGTGCCTTCTCTTAAGTGCATGCCACAAGCAGGATAGTTTCAAAGTACTTACTTGATCTTAGGTTGTTTTTTGTTCTTCATCTGTTTGATTTACCTCACTCCATTTCTTATTGTTTCATTCCATAATATCAACTTAAAGAGATCCTTTGACATAGATGACTTGCCCCATGGACCAGTCTTGAACCTTGTTGTCCAATTAAATCCTCTTATGACTCCATAGCCCAATGGATTGATGCTGCTCCTAAGCCTATCTTATCAGCTGAACCATTCCTTCACCTACTCACACCTTCAACCTTCATAAAGATTTCCTTCATCTTCATAATATCCTTGCCTAGCCAAAACAACAAAAAATATGTTCTTCATAACTAGCCTAAAATCACACTTCAAGCCATAAAGATCATATCTTTACACACATATAGATAAATCCCTCTCTGAATCTAGGATGGCTAGATCCTCAGATTCCAAAGTGGTTATGATGTAGGCTCTGCAGCGTTTATACTTTCCAATCTTGTAAACTATGGAGGCCTAACATACTGGCGACCATACTAGGGAATACTTCTGAGTAAAATCCTTAAAACAAAGCACTCAATGTTCAGTGCAGTATAAGTAGATTTATTCAAGCACTACCAAGCATAATGGTGATCATGATAGGACTTATCTGAATCAGTGACAAGCCAAGTAACCCTTAGGATTCTCATAGAGCCTTATCAAACCTTGAAGGAATCAGTTAGCTAACCCACAAGAGTAAACTCGGTTTGTCTCATCACCATAGCTAAGTGCTGAAAAATATTTTGGACACTCTCATAAACCACAGGACTGAAAAAAATCAAAAAACCCAAAAACATTTTAGATTGGTATTCAAACCTATGAATGGTGGTGGACCATAAAAACATTTTACCTTCTAAAGCTAAAAATTTCCACCTGGTGACTCTACAATCCTGAATAGACCTAAAGATCCACTGGGAAACCCATTCTTATCATAATATCATACAAACTCAGTTAAGAAAACTTTGAGGATTAAATTTTTCTTGCTAAAGATCAGTTAACCTACTAAATATTGTCATATTTGGTTAAACTTTTCTTATTATTTGGTCTGAAAACATAGCATAGTGGCTTCTAGAAGAATCCATACTAGAGCCCACCTTGACCCAAATCCTCCTGATATAGTTGATAATCCAAAAAATATACTTAGGAAGTCTCTTAAGTCTAAAACTTCAACTGTTGTCAGGCCAGTCCATAGAGCCAATTATGTTCCAGAAAACCTTACAGCTCTACAAGCTCTAAAAGATTCACAAGTTGACTTAAGAAACCCTTCCAGAACTAGGTGACTTGATAATATTGATCAGATAGACTTTGGGCCTTCACCTTTATCCTAAGATAGTGGTGAGAAAACTGGTAGTAGAGAAACTGCCCTACCTGATTTGCATTTCCTTCATAATTTTGGTTTCTCTCATCCAAGATATGTTCAACAGTCTCTTGCTGGTCCATCCACATATGTTCTTCATACACCCACTGTTCAAACCATTCCATTTCACCAACCCCCTACTATCTTACATCTCCCACAAAACCCCCACTTTTTCGACAACCTCCTATCATGGCAACATGGTATGCCCCTCTAGTCCTTCCTTTACCTTTAGTCAATCTACCATAGGACTATCAGTCCAAGATACTATTATATGATGCCAGTGGTGCTACTACTGCTTCACAACATGTGGATAATATGAATGAATATTTTGAAAAAAATGAGATTGATGATGAAACTGTCAAACTCAAATTGTTTCCTCAAAGTTTAGGGGGAGAAGCAAGAAAATGGTTCAAAGGCTTAACCCCTCATAGTATTAATGATCTTCAAGCTCTCCATCAATCCTTCCTGAACAAGTGGGAAGTTAGAAAAAATCCTCTCCAAATACTTTCAGATTACAACAATATCAAAAGAAACACTGGGAAAGTGTTCAAAATTATTGCACTAGGTTCAATAGTGTTTATAATGCCCTGCCCCCATACTTGAAACTTCCACAAGGCTCAACTTTAGCCAAATTTCCTAAAGGATTTGATCCTGAAATGGCCTATCAACTAAGAGAAAGAGACCCGTTGACTCTGGAAGATATGCAGAAGGGAGCTCTAGCTGTGGAAGTAAATCCGATTGAAAAGAGAGCTAAGATGAGAAATGAAAAGAAAGTATCATTTAGAGAGGAAACTACACCTTCCACATCTAACTCAAAAATGGAAAGAATGATGGAGGAAATGATGAAGAAGATGAGCATACTTGAGAGAGCACAATCTATGGAAAACCAATCAGCTCCCCAAAATAGAAATCAATCTCAAAATCAAAATCAAAACTTTAGGATAAATCAACCTCAAAACAGACAATGAGAGGATGATCAACAGATCAGGCCTCCTTTTCAAGAAAATTATGTTAATGAGGATGAAGAGACCAATGAACAGATAGAGGATGACAATATGAATATGTTGGGAGTAAGTAATGAGGATTCTGATCTCATTTATGAAACAAGACAAGGTCTATATACACCTTATGATGACAGAAGACCACAAACTGATTATTATGAACAATTATCTGAAAATTCCATCATAGGATCACCTAAACAATATGACCTCATAAGCAAAAGGAATCAAGATACTCCCAGAAACAAAACCTCTGATAAATCTACCAAAAACAGCCCTGAAAATACACTTAAAAGGATAGTTGAAAATCACAAAACAGTGGTTGTAAATTCTGATTTAAACAAAGGTCAAAACACTCAATCCAATGAAAGACAGAGTGTTAACCCTAGTAGCACTAGCACCTCAGCTAGTGCTCCTAAAAAAATCATTCTAACTGTTGTAAATTTAAAAAAATCAACAAGCTGATTTTGCTGATGAAATAGTGACTAAAAAGGCTGAACTAAACATGTTAAAAAACCAAATTCCTTTCAGCATAGAGAATGAAATATCCAAAATCAAAATCTCTGTCCCACTCACTGAGTTAGTCACTGAGAATGTATATAGAGGTCAAATTTTAAAGGCTTTGAACATAGAAGATGTTCATGACATGGTTAACTTAAATGATGTTACCCTAGAGCTCATATTTGGACCAAAAATTGAAGGGAAATTTCAAGAAGGAACCACCCCTCCATTCTACATCAGCTTAAACATTCGTGACAATATCTTGCACAATGCCATGCTTGATTCAGGAGCATCACACAACCTCATGCCCAAGGCAATAATGGAAAGATTAGGCTTAGAGGTAACTAGACCCTACAAAGATCTATATTCCTTTGATTCAAGTAGGGTGAGATGCCTAGGCTTAATCAATGACCTCTGTGTTAACTTAGCCCAAATACCAGCCAAGAGTTTAGTGATGGACATTGTAGTGGCTAATATACCCCCCAAATATGGCATGCTCCTTTCAAGGTCATGGGGTGCTAAGTTACAAGGCACAATGAAGATGGATATGACTTATGCCACCATCCCTATCTTCAGTCAACCTAGAAGACTCTATAAGGAAACACAAATTACCAAGCAAGACCAGAGAATTCTCCTCTCTATTCCATCCACACTGACCTCAACTCTTTCATTATTTTTAATGATGATATTCCAAAAGAGCAAGAACTAATCAGTAAAAAAACATCAAATGTTGTGATCACTTCACCGTCAAACATAGCAACAGTCATTGATGAAGAGGAAAATAAAGGGAAAATTAAAAAACAGTCTGTTGATTTAGGAATTTACAACAAATAGATTAGAGGTCTTGAGGTCTAGAATAGTCATACGCAGATTGCAGATCATGAGAATCAAGGAGTAAAACCTCAAAACATTGAAAACATTGAGGAACAAAGCACAAAAAAATGCAGTACAGACCATGGTATAAAACTGGAAAATGAAGAAAACAGAGAGGACAACAGTAAAATAAATTACACATCAGAAAATAGTCCTCTCTGGAACATGAATTTTGATGGGTCTTGCACTAAGAATGATGCAGGAGCAGGCATATGGATACTTAACCCAAAAAACAATCACGCTGAAGGGCATTCCTATAGGTTAAGTTTTCAATGTACAAATAACATAGCTAAGTACGAAGCTCTCCTTTCAGGTCTACACTTATTGAAGAAATTAGGGGCCAAAAGGATAAAATTTCATGGGGATTCAGAGTTGATTATTAGGCAAGTGAATGGGGAATATAGTGCCAAACACCGCAGACTTAGAGCCTATAGAAATGATGTCATGGACTTCTAAAAAAATTTGAGGAATTTCAACTAATTTTTGTCCCAAGAAACCAAAATGTCCTTTCCAATGGTTTAGCCTTTGCTGCTAGAACTTGTCTAACACCTTATGAAACCAAAAAATGCACCACCCAAGTCAAATTTAGACCAATTGTCCCAGACAATGAAAAATACTGGCAAGTTTTCAATGGAGATAAACAAATAGAGGACTTCCTACAGTCCAGAAATGAATTTGAAACACCAAACTCAGATTCAAATTATGATCAAGACTATCCTATTGAAGAAAACCTGCTTACTGAAGAAGACAGGTCTCTAGAGATTGCAGAAATAAATTTGTTAACAAATGAAATTCAACATGTAACAGAAAATAACACAGAATTAGAAAATGAAGATTTAGAAGTGCTGCAATCCAAAGAACAAAGCTTGCCAAAGGGTCTGGTCCCCTTACAAGAATTCTTTGATTTGAATGATGTGGCCAAGAAGCCAAAACTAGAACCCATAAAATCTGAAGTGGAAGAATGCAACATAGGCAGTGAAGAAAAGCCCAAAATGATTAAACTGTTTAAAACTTTGCCAGCTCACATTAAACTGAAAGTATATTGCTCTATTTAAATAATTTTATGATGTGTTTTCATGGAGCTATGAATATCTGAAATCATATGATACAGAAATAATTCAGCATAAGATACCCCTCAAAGAAAACCAAAAACCTTTTAAACAAAAATTGCGCAGAATTAACCTTGTTCAATAACCTCTGGTAGAAAAGGAAATTAAAAAAATGTATGATGTTGGAATTATTTTTCCTGTTAGATACTCAGAGTGGGTGTCTAATCTTGTATCAATTAGGAAGAAAACATTAGAAATAAGGCTTTGCATTGATTTTAGAAACTTAAACAAAGCATCACTAAAGGACAACTATCCTTTGCCCAAAATGTATCATATCCTGCAAAGGGTAGTTGGTTCTAGAAGAATTTATTTGCTAGATGGCTTCTCGGGATATAATCAGATTTTGGTACACCCTGATGATCAACATAAAACAACCTTTACCACACCATGGGGTACTTTCATGTATTTGAAAATGTCTTTTGGTTTAATGAATGCTGGTGCCACATTTCAAAGAGCCATGGAAATTGCTTTTTTAGAAGACATAGGTTACTTCATTGTGATTTACCTTGATGATATAACTATTTACTCTAAAACAGATGAAGCACACCTAATACATTTTAGAAAAGTCTTTGAAAAATGCAGAAAATTTGGGTTGTCTTTGAATCCCAAGAAAACATTGTTTGGTCTCCAAGAAGGTAAGCTTCTTGGGCATATCATATCAGAAGAAGGAATAAGGATAGACCCAAAGAGGATTGATGGAATATTGCAAATCATCCATCCCAGAAATATCAAGGAACTTCAATCTTTCATTGGAAAGATTAATTTCTTGAGAAGGTTCATACCCAATCTAGCTGAACTCCTTAGAAACATAACAAATATGCTTAAAAAGGAAAAAGGAGTTAAATGGACCTTAGAAGCAAAGAAGTCATTTGAACTAGTAAAACAAGCACTCACCAAAGCACCAGTTCTTATCAGTCCTGATTTTTCAAAGGATTTCTTTATCTTTTCATTTGCATCAGAACACATAGTGGCTGCTGTCCTATTACAGAAAAAATTGAATGGACAAGAGTAGCCCATTGCATTTTTCAGCAAGGCATTGAGAGATGCACCTATGAAGTATAACATAATGAAAAAACAAGCCTTTGCCTTAGTCAAAGCTTTAAAAGACTTCAGAGTTTATATTTTACATTCCCACATTATAGCATTTGTGCTTCATTCAGTTGTGAAAGACATATTGACCCAAGATCCAGATGGAAAAAGAGGAAAGTGGATTGTTGTAATTTTAGAGTATGACTTAGAAATCAAGCCCACTAAACTCATAAAAGGTCAAGGAATAGCAAAACTTATGGCTTAATCTAACTTTCAAGCTCTTGATATAAACATTTCCAATGCATTAGATGAACAGGAGCAGTTTTCAACTCCAATTATTGAAGATCATTTTTTGAATTCATCTTGGTATGCTGACATTTCGTATGTTTTGCTCAATCTAAATGTCCCTCCTAGTTTGTCTAAAACAAAGGCAAGATTCCTAAATTTAAAAGCTGTAAATTACTGCATTTTAGATAAATGTTTATATTGGAAAAATGCTAGTGGGTTATTTCTTAAATGTTTTCCTGAGAATGATGCAGATAAGACCAAGCACGAGTTTCATGAATGAGAATGTGGAGGCCACCTCTACTGGAAATCAACTGCTAACAAAATCCTTAGAGCTGGTTACTACTGGCCCACTCTCTTTCAATATGTCCATAAAATTATTATTTCCTATCACAAATGCCAAATCTTTGAAGGAAAAATAAAGCTAGTTCCCTTACCTCTACAACCAATCACTATTGAAGCTCATTTTTAGCAGCGGGGTCTAGAATTCATTGGAGAAATCCATCCTCCCTCATCTGCCCAACATATATGGATCCTCACAGCAATAGACTATTTCACCAAGTGGATAGAATCCATCCCATCAAAGAATGCCACAGACTCAGTCATCATCTCCTTCCTTGAAAATCATATACTTTCTAGATTTGGTTGTCCTAGAAAGATCATAATTGACAATGCTGCTACATTTAGTTCTAAGAAGATGGTAGAATTTTTTCATAAGTATTAGATTATATTGGGTCATTCCACAACTTATTACCCTCAAGGTAATGGGCTGGCAGATTCCTCAAATAAAATTTTGGTAAACATAATCAAGAATTTGTTGGAAGATAATAAGAAGTCATGGCACAATAAGCTAGTACATGCTTTATGGGTAGATAGATTGACAGTGAAAAATTCAATTAGAATGTCTCCCTACCAGCTAGTTTATGAAACTGATGCAATATTTCCAACCAATTTAGGGGTGCCAGTCATGAAGCTGATTCAAGAAGTACAGTCTGAAGATGATGATGTAACAAGAAGGATAAACCAGACTATACATTTACAGCAAACCAGAGAGGAAGTATACATTAGAGCACAACAATTACAAGAAAACATCAAGAAGCTGTTTTCAAAAGAACCAAGGCAAGTGATTTAAAAATTAGTGATAAAGTTTTGAAATGGGATTCAAGAAGAGAAGATAAGGGCAAACATGGAAAATTTGACAATTTATGGCAGGGCCCTTATCTTATCCAATCTGCTATTGGAAACAATGCATTTTTTCTGCAAGAATTGGATGGAGCTGAATACTTTGGAGGCCCTATTAATGGCAGGGTTCTCAAACATTATTTCTATTGAATGATATTTTAATTTCAATGCTTTTTATCCATTGTATATAACACTGTTTTCCAAGTTGAAGAAAGAGAAAAGACAAAAACAATAGAAAAAGAAAAACAGGGCAGAAATAAAACAAAAGAGGTACGGCCCCATACCAAAAAAGAGAAAAGAAAATATAAAAGTGTGCAAGCTCAAATGCCACTACCAAAACAACACTTCTATTTTGGTCATGCAGCCTAATCATGATTGAGATGGATTTAAATTTTTCTGTTGATAGACTAGTGAAGAAGATTTTCCAAATAGTTCAATCTTGGCTTATCAGTAGATTAGATTAGGATAGAAAATAGTGGTTCAATCAATCTAAAAATCTGAACCTGTCAGATTGATAAAATATTGGTTCTAATATGCTCAAAATTTGAACCAAGAGAAAGAAAAATTAGCCCCAAAAAGATAAAATCAGAGCTGCAAAAAGAATGAAGGATGCCTTTTTTGATTTCCAAATATTAAGCCTTCATATTTTTGTTTTAAATTTCTGCAAATAAAGTCTATGTGCAGCTTGTACATACAGCCATAGACATCATGGAAAATCAGACAGTCTAACCCTGATTTGACTATGTTTAAATTTTTGTTTTAGAAAATTGAGAATAAAATCTGTCAAACAGTCTAATCCTGGCAGACAGTAGCTTAGGTAGAGAATTTATGAGTTCAACAGTCTAAAATGAACTCATGGAAGAAATAATGGTAGACTTAGACTAGATTTTCCTATTTTCATAAAATTAAAATGATGATGTTCAAGGTCTGTAAGTCTAAATGCACCTGATGAAGAAAAAATGTTAGGAAGTAGGCTGTGTAGGTAGTTGTTTGGGAAATAACTTTGTTTGATATAAATATTGATCATCTTTCAAAGCTTTATGATCAAAGAAGAAAAGGGTTTTCAAACAGATAAAGGCACAGGTCCACATCCCAGAGATCAAATTTTGAAAATTCTTGACAGCTCCAAGTAGCTGCCATCCCCAAGTGGAGCCACTGTTAGCCATCAGTAAATTTTTGACTGAGCAAATGATGGCTAAAAATAAGTCTTAAGCCTTCAAGAGATTGTTTTCATGAAAAACTACTCATTATTGAAGTCTTCTTCTGTTGTTTGAACTTTTCTAGTAATATTCACTGTTGTTTCATTATAAATAAACCAAGTTAAAACTGCTGCCCCCTGCAAGATAGTTCCCTAAACAACCCCTCTTTCATCATTTCATTCACTCATTTTGACCCTTTTTATCCTCCATTTACCTCTGAAAAATCCCCTCCTCTCTTCATTTTATCTTCATTAATCCCTTTTAAAACAAAAAAACTCATAAAAATCCCTTTTGGCTGTTTTTAAATCCATATTTTGTCCATTGGAACCCCAAAAAACCCTAACAAAACCCTCTGTTTGCCTTAAAAACGCCCTTTTCAAACACATAAGTTTTTTAGCCCCCGAGGGCTTTAAACAATTTCACTCCTTCCCCTCCATGCATCCGAGCGCTATAGCCAAGCGTTTTAACGATAACGCCTTCTTCATTTTTTGACCCAGGTTCCGTGTTCTCCCATAGAACCTCGCCTTTCCCTTCTTCTTTTCCCTTTCTTCTTATCCATGCTTTGTCACTTTGCAAAATAATCCCAACCGTTGATCTTTAAAGATCAACAGCTTTCGCACCTCCTTTCCTACCTTTCCCCTATCCAAATCTTGCCATCTATTCACCCCAGCCGAACAATCTCCTCCGTCGATCCTTTTAATATATGACGGTCCTCATTTAACCCGATAACCCAGCTCCACCGGGGCCCTACCATCCACCACATACAAACGATGACCTATCAAATGCTGCCACCTGTATTCCATTATCACTCCTGTCGCACAAATTTTTCATCACGCTCATTTTGCATCATTGGATTTGGAGCCTCTGATCCAATGGTTAACGACACATATCACAAAATTCTTGCGCCCAAGATTTAACGCTTCAAAATTTTGCGATACCAAAGGTATCAAAAAAGCCACGTGGCAAGCGATCAATGGAATCGCACTCCCTCCCGGCAAAACCATTTATCGCCCGAGGGTTGTGCGATAACCACCCGTGGTTTTCTAAAAACCACTCCTCCTCATCTTCACACCCATATTCAAAATTAACCCTAAAATAAGTTATTTCCACCATGGTTTCTGCCTCTCTACCACTGCAAGGCCTCTTCCCCTCACTGCTCCTCGCCCTCATCAACCTCTGTCGCAGTTATCCCCATTCTTGCAGGATTTTATAATATGGTTTATTTTTGTTGTTGTAGGTTTCATGGCCGGTAAAGGGCCAAAGCAACCCATAGTATGATGATAACACAAAGGCCAGGGATGACGATCCCAAGCCTTTTCATCGCAAAAGGGTTATCTAGAGGAGGGTTTTTATCTCCACATTTATCGATGAATCATGACCATCGGTCTTCAGTAAGAACCCTCCAGTCAAGAAAAACCTTCTGCACACCTACCAACAACCAGAAACATAGTGAGCATCAATTAATTAAAGGATTAGAGCATAATCAAAGGATTAAACGTGTTAAACATAGATTAAGCAAATAGGCACAGTCAACAACATTCAAATATGGTCTAAAAGGCTTAAAGCTAAACAGAGAGCCTAATCAGGCATAAACACAAAATTAAAGGTTAATCAGTGTTTTAAAGGAAATGAAAGAAGACAAAACAATGAAGGACACCTCAGTGCCACATCAGAGGGGCTAAATGAATCCCCAGCTACTAAATTTCCACCTGCAACTTTTTGCCTCAAAAGAATACATAGTTAAAGGCCCAGTCAGTAAAGTTAGCTGACAATTATTATAAGGTAAAAGAAACATTTTAAACTGTCAGTAAAGTTATTATGAACATAAGAAAATGCCTGAAAGTCAATCTTTTCACCCACTACACCGAAAAAGAAAAAACAAAGTTAAATGAAGCAGAGTTATAATTGAAAGCACTCCTGCCTTATACCTTGTAGGGTTTTCAGGGCTAGGAGTTGCATTTAGTGTGAATTAATGATACCTGAAACCTAGAACTCTTCCACCTCCTCTTTTTTCTATAAATACTTCTGCAGAAGACATTATAGAGGTTGGTCTCTGGATATCTGTTGCATGTAAATAGTTTTCTGAAGCTGTTGTAGCCTTGTTTGTAATTGAAGATACATAAGTTGAGATGAGAAGTTTGAAGCTATAGAGACCCACTGGACTTGATGATTGTAACTGGTTTGAACATAAAATACAAATAGCTGATTTATGGGATCCTGGTCTATGTCAATGGTGATGTGTTTCTCACTGTAAAATTGTTATTTTCTTTTTGTTTTCATTCTGTCCACTTTTCTCTGATAAAGAACATCAAATATAGATTAGGATTTACTTCTGAAGTACCCTAAATCTCACTGAAAATATTTATCCTTTATGTTTTCTATTGATTGTTTGTTTAAAGATAATTCAATAGAGTATAACTAGTGAAGTGTTGGTAAGCCCATATTTCTTGAGTACAATTTGAGATTTTGTCTTTGAATTTTCTTGAGAATTTTGCTAATTAAAGCTGAGCTAGAGAAGTTTATGGTTAGCCCTGTCCTCTGGTTTATCTCCAACAATTGCTTTGAAGAGTTCCCTTAAGAGTATGTTGAAAGTAGGCTAGTTTCAAAGTACTAACCTGATCTTAGACTACCTTGTGTGTTTATCATGAATGTTTTACCTTTGAATATGCTGAAAGCAGGTTAAGTTAAAAGTCTTTACTTGATCTTAAGCTATTATGTGTGTTTTAAATGTTTTCTCTTGAAAGTACATCAAAAGCGGGCTAGTTTCAAAGTACTTACCTGATCTTAGATTAGTTTTGTGCCTTCCCTTAAGTGCATGCCACAAGAAGGATAGTTTCAAAGTACTTGATCTTAGGCTGCTCTTTGTTTCTTCATCTGTTTGATTTCCCTCACTCCATTTCTTATTATTTCATTCCATAATATCAACTTAAAGATATCCTTTGACATAGATGACTTGCCCCATGGACCACTCTTGAACCTTGCTGTCCAATTAAATCCTCTTATGACTCCATAGCCCAATGGATTGATGCTACTCCTAAGCCTATCTTATCAGCTGAACCATTCCTTCACCTGCTCACACCTTCACCCTTCATAAATATTTCCTTCATCTTCATAATATCCTTGCCCAACCAAAACAAACAAAAACTCTGTTCTTCATAACTAGCCTAAAATCACACTTCAAGCCTTAAAGATCATATCTTTACAGACATATAGAGAGATCTCTCTGAATCTAGGATGGCTAGATCCTCAAATTCCAAATTGGTTCTGATGTAGGCTCTGCAACGTTTATACTTGCCAATCTTGTAAACTACAAAGGCCTAACACTTGCTACATGAAATCTTCCTTAGTGGTGGGCTGAAGATATATTTTAGGCCTATGCCCATTCACCAAGAAAATAGTTCCCTGACCATCAGTGGTTTTATCACCACTTCACCATTTTCAAAAACTTTGACCATTTTGAAGGTCCCAACTAGCATTTATGAATTTTCCCCTTAAAAAATTTAAACATTTAATCATAGAGGAGTACCCAATAACTTGGCTAGAGTTGTTTTTTCTTAATTAATGTTTTATTCCATTTTCTTTGTTATTGCCGCATCAAAGTATTTTTTTGAACAATTTCCCTTCTCGTCTCATCAAGTTCACTCAACTTCCAAAGGCATTGTTTTTGCACTTCCAAGAGATCCAATCCTAACTAGACCACGGTTCTAAAAGTCTTAATCTAGAATTATGTTGGAGACAATAATTGTTTCTCGTACACCAAGTCATAAGGTGTATGATCTGTGTTCTTCCTCCAAGTAGTTATATAATCCCATAATGGCTCCAGTAGTATATTTGCCCAATTATTTTTATGAAGATTTATTGTTTTTGTAAGGATGGACTCGATCACTTTGTTTGTATATTCTACTTGGCCATTTTCCCATGGGTGGTATGGTGCAGACTTCCTGTGTCAAATCCTATATTGATGTACAATTCCTTTCACCAGATTAGAAACAATCTGAGGTCCAATTTCAGTAAAAATTTCTCATGGAACTCCAAATCGAGTGAAATTTTCGTCAAATTAAAAATCAACAACAACTCTTTTAGTAGCATAAGGAACAAATCTAGCTTATACCCATTTTGTCACAAAATATACACAAACCAAGATATGTATTATATTTAAATATGTTTGGGCTATAGGTCCCATGAAGTCAATGTTCCATTTTTCAAAGGGCTCTAACATGACTTGAGGGCATAAAGGCATCTCATCGTGGTAGCAGGTAAAACCCACAGTCCCTCATTTTCCTTAATCTCAATTTTTGTGTATAAAATGCATCCAAAATTGATTGCCCAAGCAAATCCATAATCTGGGCAAACTCACACTGTTCTAATTTCTTGAACTGGTCACTTAAATAAATCTGTGTGCTTTAATATCTCAATTTGAGATTGAGATATTAAATTAAATTCCTCTGTTGGTTATGAAACCACACGCCTCGGATTATTACATTAAACCCAGTTAACCCTTAGATAAGAGTTCTTTATCAAAGGTTTTTCTCTTTACCTTTATTCTCCACCCAAAAACCCCTGTATTCGTATCAACTACTATACATTGGATTGGGGCATGGCCAACAAACCCTTAGCACACTTTATGTCGACTAAGTCCAACATATCAACATATATATATATATATATATATATATATATATATCGGCCCACAAGGTTGTATACACTCCCAAGAACTAAGCTTCTATGGTTCAAACCTGCTAGCCCACCTAAATGTCACAACTCTTTACCATTTGGTTATACGGCATAAGTCTTAATTAAACCACATATATGGCCACATTCATACTTTCAGTTCATAGATTAATAGAGCCAGACCTTAGTTAAAGCCCCAGCGCCAACACATAGCATTCCTCTGGCCCACACTTCATACTTCATGTCATTCCATTGTTTAACGTTCAAACCTTTATGAATAGCATCCCATGTTAAACGTTGGCCATACTTTGATTAACATTCATTAATTAATCTCGACTTAAAACAAAACCCAACAGACATTAAAGTCGTCGGTTCCACGACCCATATAAGCGTACATTGGTTAACTGTTGAATGGATCCAATGATCCATGTTGCGTTGCGCCCCAGATCTCAATCTGACGATTATAACAAATTTTCACATTTTTTAATTGTTCGAGCGTTAACGCTCAAAATTTACGTGAAATTCGCGGTTTTTCGAAACTGCCCTAGGCTTACGTGTCAAGCGCAGGGATATATCACATTTTTTTTAACGAACTCACTTACCACTTTAAAATTTTGTGAATACTGCCTATCTTCACATTTCGGTTTCACTGTTCCTCTCTTGGTTCCACTCCTTTATGCACTCAAGGTTCTAGCACACTCTTTGTGTCTTTGTTATATGCGAGCTTCGCCTTTACCCTGGCCTATTCACAGTTCCACTTCCAAATTAACACACCATTGCCTTCCGAATTCTCAACACGACTGGTTCGTTCGGTTCCAATCTACACTGTGCCTCAAGGATTCCATCCAGGTTATAGTCCCACTTCTCCTTCCACACTCAGTCGAGTAGGCCCACCTTCTCCTTGGGGTATCAAATCAAGGAATGGAACTCTTTTACTGCATTCCTATGTTCCTATGTTTTTATGATTATTATAGACACAGTAAACCCAAACATGAATTCAACTTCGCTCTGTCTATACAAATAATCTCTCCTGTTATGTGTAGCACATCATTAAGTCGATTACAGGGCATACAGGTTCCATATTTCCATATAGTTATTTATTGAGTTACAGAAGCCATTCACACAGTAATCACGGGGTTCAAGGCATTCCTCACACAGAATTTAATCCAATGATGCACATGTAATACTAAAACAACTCTCTCATAATATATACATGAAAATTACTTACAAGTTCTAGTTGGCTCAATTTTTGATTAATTGGCCCTACTGTACCCTATTCTCTACATACTTCTCCTACAATTCTCCGTAGCCCTATTCAGGTCTCCTTGTAGGTCTCCAGGACTATGCCTTCGAGACTTATTTTATACAACTGCTACAATGAATTGATTCCGATTCTTTGACAACAAAACTCTGTAAATTCCCAAACTCCTGACTTCAGACTAGACCCTAAACGGAAACTGACTATCTCTTCATATGCCCACTAATCATTCAGGCAGTTACATTTTTCTCCATAATTAAGTAAAAATAACTCAAATATGAATGATTTCATACGGAAACAAAAACATGACTCCCCTTATGCTTATTTATATACAAAATATTGTCCTGAGCCTAATGCGCCTGTATCACATCGACTTGACCAAGTTGGCCCATTCGATAACAACTATCACAATGCTTAACATACTGTTTGAGATCATTGAATAAGGAAGGCTAAAAGTAGCTAGTGTGAATAATTTTATATCATGTTCTCTCGTCAGCGAAATTCCCCCCACAAGGCTCATCATGGGAAACTCTCAATATATCAAACACTTCCTCTTCTCTTACACATCTATAGATAATAAGATCAGGTCCAGTATATAAGAGGTCTCCTTGGATCTAGGAGTATGAAGCACTTTTTTGAATGATCCTCCGCCTTTCTTTAGTGGATAGGTGTGGTGGTGTTTTTCCCATGACAATATAATTAAATATATAAAAAAACAAGGAGCTTTGGTTGAAACAACAAAGAGATGCTCATCAGGAATTTAATCACCTACAAGAATTTCCTGACCAAGATTTTCAATCTAGGGAGATAATCAACTCCTACATACGATTTTCCTAGCCTATCAATTATAGTAACATTTAATTCCTATAGTAAAAGCATACACATAGTTATCCTATGACTAGTTAAAGGTTTATTCATCAAAAAACTTATGGCAGAGTGATATGTATGTATAAATACTTCATAACCTATAATATAGTTTCTAAATTTATTAATAGCAAAAACCACATCTTGAAACTCTTTCTTTGTTACTGTGTAGTTAAGTTCAACAAATGACAAGATTTTACTAACGAAGTAAATAACATAGGATTTCTAATTTTATTCTTATCCTAATGTTTCACTAATGGAAGTATTTGAGGCATCTGAGGAGACATAAAATGGAAGGGACCAATTAGGTCACCTCAGGACTGGTTCCTGTATTAATTTATCCTTCATATTCTCAAAATATCGTTAGAAAGCCTCAGTCCAAGCAGAATCACTATGCTTAGCTGATAATCGAAAAAGAGGGGTAGTTATCCTAAAAAACTTTTCAATGAATCTTCGGTAGTAACCTACATGACCCAAGAATCCTCTCACTTCCCTTTGTGTTTTTGGTTAAGGAAGGTGTATGATAACATCTACTTTAGAAAATATACCTGGATACCCTTATTAGAATAATATGGCCAAGGACCAACTTTACTTTGCACATCAATATACATTTCTTGTCACTCAAAGAAAGGTGAGCCTCTTGTCACCTATTTGGTACTTTCTTTAAATTTTCAAGGGCTTCCTAAAAAGAATCACCAAATATTTAAAATTCATCCATATAAATATCTACACACTCGAGGTTAGAAAATATAGCCAAGAATTCCCTTTGAAAAAGTAGCAGGAGCATTACAAAGACCAAAGGGAAGCACTCCGTAAGCGAATTTCCCCCATGTATAGGTAAATGTAGTCTTATCCTGATCCTCAGGTGAGATCGGTATTTGGTTATACCCATTGAATCCATCTAAAAATAAAAATTAATTTTTACTTGCAAGGGTATCTAACACCTTATCAATGAAGGGAAGGGGAAAGTAATCCTTGAGAGTGGATTTATTTAATTCTACATAATCAACATATATGCACCATATCCCATCATTTTTCGGGATTAATACCAGTGGAGAGACCCACTAACTATCAGATATAGGATAGATAATACCAACGTCTAAGAGTTCTTGAAGTTCTTCTTTTAAAATATCTCTTAGTGAAGGGTTAGTTCATCTTTCAGGTTGTAATATAGGTTAGGAACCCTCCTAAATATAAATATGATGAGCACAGGCTTCATGAGGGGTCCCTTTCATGTCCTCGTAAATCCATGCAAACACATTGAGATGATATCGCAACAAGCTCAAAAGCTGCTCCTACTAGGATGGGTCTAGGTCTAAACCAATGTGTATACTTGCTTGTAATGACCTAAAAAAGAGTAGTGTTGGGATCATAGACACATGTGGTGGTTGCTTTTATCACTCAGAAAAGTGAAACATTATTTGACATAGTCATAGATTTCATTTGTCAAAGGTATGGTCATAGAGTTCATTAGGAAAATTTAAATTTTTTCATCTTAACCTATTCTAAGGTTCAAACCCATCTCCATTCAAGTCATATCATGTCCCAAAAGTCATCATTTGTTGACATATTTTATTTCCCAAGCTTTTGAATTCAAAAAATGTCACTTTAGCCAATCTTTTTTGTTTTCGTAGCGTATTACACTGTAAAAAAATATTTTTCGCTACGAAACTACCTAATAGTTTCGTAGCAAAACTCGTAGAACTTGAACTAGATTCACTACGAAAATTAGTTTTTCTATTTGTCTTGTCCAAACTAGTGCAAGGTGTCAGTCCATGATTAGAAGAGTTAGGGTGGGTGTCATTCGAGTCAGTTAGGGTTAAATCAAGGTACAAAGGTCATGTCTGAGGTCATCATCATTGTTTTTAGCATGCATGAGTCATGATTAAGGCATGAGTTGTCATCAAAACTTTAAAACATTACCCAAATTAGTCTTTGTCATTCTCACCTTCATATTTGCATTCTATTGAGTTCTGGAGAGTTGTTTCACCAAGCCAAGCTAGTTGCTGGAATTTTCAAAAGTTGTAGGTGTCACTAATCAAGCGAGGCAAAGAGGGTACAAAATCACCATGGCTGCAAAGAAGAAGACTAAAAAAGGCGGTCATTGCCTCAGATATGAGCAAATGGACATGAATTTTTTGAATGAATATCCAACTACATTGAAAGTGTTTAGAAGAATAGGGTGTTTATATTTTTGCCAAAGTCTATAGGGTTTCCATTTGCAGGTTTCTAAGGAGTTTGCTATCTGTTCCAATGGGAGAACTTCAAAGGTGGGAATGTTAAAGATTACAGTAACACCAGAGACCATTGCAGCAACAACAGGAATCCCTAGAGGAGGAGAGAAATGGTTCAAAGGCATCAAGTTCACCATGTAGGACTGTAAAGGATTCATCAAGACAGAGCATAGTGAAATTGATCCCAAAAATGCTATCCCAAGGAGCTGTATGAAGGAAAACTACTCAAAGATGCTGTGGATCATTTAGAAGTACTTCAACTGTGAAGGGAGGTACCACATGGTCTATTCCTACCACTCTAGGCTTCTGCTACATTTTGTGGGTAAGAGGTCTCTTGATTTACATTTTTACTTATACAGAAGCTTAGCTAAAACGTCAGACAAGGTTTAAGTTAAGACAGAAGGAAATGAAACCTCTCTTTTTCATCATGGTTTGATCAAGTTTTTGGTGTTAGAGGAGTTAAAGAGATTAGGTAGAGACTGATCATCTCTCCTATTCATAAGTGGTTTTGAAGTAGATGATGTCACTCCAAAAAGAACTCCCAAACCTAGAGATATTCCATCACCTACAGTAGCAGAGCAAGTTGAGCCAGTGATTATGGAGACAAAGCCTTTGTAGAAGGTTGATACACCTAAAACTACACCTGCAAAACAAAAGCCAACAGTGAGAAAACATGGCAGCAAGAGGGTTACAAGGAGCCAAACAGTGGCTAAGGGTAACTTAGAAGACATCTTTCATGCCATTGATATTGAAGAAACTCCCATAGTCCAAGTTGAAGACATAGATGAGGGAGGAAGGAAGCTTAAGAAAGGAAAAACAACTAAGTTAGAATTTGCAGGGGATGATGCAGGATTCATGTTTCAAGCCAAAAAACTAATGACAAGACATGCCAGAAAAGTCTTGGAAAGTAGCAATGAAAATCAGAAGGTCAGTGAAATTGCTTACCACCACCAAGCATCATTGACCTCTCCTCACCTGCAAAAGAAGAATTAGTCATCAAACAAAAGAAGGGCAAAGAGAAAATCAATGAGAAGTTAGAAGTTGAAGTCCTTAAGGAATAGTTGAAAGATGCAAGTGAAGAAATATCAGTCTTGAGGAAAGAGGCAAAGAAACATAAAGCTGAAAGAGTGCAGTTTGAATAGATGAGAAAGATTTGGGAGGATCAAGTCACAAGTGTCTCTAAGACCTTGGACAACACAGAAAAAATAATAAAGTGGACTCAGCCACTAAGAAAAGATGTCAAGCATGTCAAAAAATTAAACTTGCATTTGCAATCTAAGTATAGGACACTGAAGTACCAAGTCAAAGATCTTCAAGAGCAATTAGAACTAATTCATGAAGAGCTGGAGAAGAAGGTTTTGAAGATGACTGTGGTTGAAGAGCCCATTGCCCAACTGATCATAAATGAGGAGGAAACACCATAGGAGCCATAAATTGAGATTGAATATGTTTCAGAGGGTTCATTACATTCAAAAGATCAGTTTTTAGCAGCAAGAGGTCATTTTATGAAGACAATTTTGAAATAGGAAAATTCTGTGTTTTTACACAGTTTTTCCTCTTTTTGTGGCATTTCCTAGGCTTAAAGACAGGAAAATGCTAAGAAAAAACCTGTAGCAGCCTTTATGCCTCTAAAGTCAGTTTTTTGCAGCTTTCAAGAAGGGAGATTGATGGTGTGGATGTGTCATGACTTGATTGACACCATGGAATAACAAAGGAGTAGAGTTTTTGGGTGCAAAAGTTACTTTTTAGACGCTACTAAAGCTCACTACGAAACTGTCATGTTTTCGTAGTGAGATATTTTTGAAGGTTTTGGAGTAGCTTAATGGAAGTTTTGGATAGCTGGACTCCTCAAACGTGTCAAGGGAGCTTAACATCAAAAATTTATGACTCGAAGGAGGTGTTGTGGAGACAAGTCATCAACTAAATCACTCGTTGAAGATAAGGGTTATGCATCCCTGAAAAATAAGGTTTTGTTCCACATGTCTAGGAGAATTTTTAATATGTAAAGTGGTGATGAAATATGTTATGGATTTTTCGAGCATGTGATACTTATTTGGAAATTTTCGTGTAATTGTTTCACAAGTTAAGGTAGAGTATGTAATAAATAAGAGTTAGAATCCTATTAGGATATGTATTTTTAGACGTGTAGTTTCCAGTTTCTTGTTAGAAGTCATGTTTTTTCAGTTATGTGATGTGTCATAAGTGAATTCGATGAATTTAGCTACCAGACAGATCATCCTTGTTGTAAGAATGTCTATTTAAAGACAAAGCATTGAATTAGTGAGAGTTTGGAGGTTTTTTGCACCAAATTGCTGCTTTATGTATTTTGGCTTATAGCAACAATACAGAGTGACTTTCTCCTTGACAGACCTGAGATTCTCATGGGGTTTTTAATGGCCTACATCTTATGTTTTACCACTTATAATACATTTCATTTCTATTACTCATAATTCATAACTTTATGATATGACTTCCTTTAGTAATTAAATGACTATGTTTTCCTATGTTTTATGAGTGAATTTCCTTTGTTAAAGACCCCTATCTGCATCAGCTTCCATGTCAAGAAACCTTGCCACTGAAAATACTAATTTTTGACTCCATAAGCCCAATGGTAGAACTCCTACATTATTTCAACCTGCAATCATAAAAAACAAGATACAAATTCTATATCATAAGATTATTTCAACCTGCAATCATTAACCAATATCATAAAATCTCTTTGAGAGAGCCCTCTCAAATTGAAGAGACTAAGCTTCAGCCAAAAGCTAGTTTGAAACAGTTACATTGAGTTGTTTGATCAACATCCAATCAAGTACTATTTTGTTATCATAGCTACTAAAATCTGTAATTATGAGGTTGAGGATTGGGGATCACATTTTTCCAGGAAAATTAGACTAAAGATTTGCTGAAGTGATTGAAAATTTTGCATGGTGCTTGTTAGCACTGCAATTTTTCAAACTTAATTTTCGAAGTCTGGTCATCAGTGTAAGTCGTGTCTTTGATCCTCTCCTATCTCATAACTTATGGTGAAGATCGCTAAAGGATTAAATTGTATGAGTATTTATCACTTTTTAATAAAATTCAAATAGAATTTTGAGTCCAATAGTTTGTTTCTGTTACAAAATTGATAGGGTAAAGTCTCCTTTAAATAGGTCTTTTAACTACTTTCAGTGGTTAAAGTCATAAGTTTCCATTTGAAAAAGGGTCTTATTCTTTCACTATAATTTCCTATTAAAGGTCAAATACAAAGTATTAGAATCATGAGTTCCATTAAGAATAGCACAATAATTATTTTTTCTTTCCATGAGAAGCAACTATCTTTTTCAAAAGCTATGGTTTTTACAGGTTAAGCTGTCTTTTTTAAAAAGGTAATAATTACCTACAAATTTGTATAAAGGAGCAGAACAAATATTATTTAAATGAAACCAGCATTGCTATTCAAAGATTGAGGAGATTTTTAAGTAGGGTGTGTTGTGTATTAAAGGATGTTTGTTTTTCATTGGAGGATGCATAAAAAGGGTGATTATTCTTTTGCTAAGGTTGCGAAAATATATTTGCTACTCACAAAAGGGTATAGGTGTCAAA
Source organism: Pinus albicaulis (assembly GCA_034641835.2). Taxonomy (NCBI): domain Eukaryota; kingdom Viridiplantae; phylum Streptophyta; class Pinopsida; order Pinales; family Pinaceae; genus Pinus; species Pinus albicaulis. The sequence goes on from CM076580.1 coordinate 72,075,870, forward strand.
GTGTAGTACGAGTAGAAATTATGAAGATATGTGATGGAGTTGGTGAAATGAGTTGGCAGTGGTTTTAAATAATTTATGTGTTCGTGTCATTCCTATTCACTGAGTCTTAGGGCATGCATCACCCTGCTTCCATCCTCTCTTGTGACAGTTGCAACTAATATTTTTATTCTCCATTTTAAAACAATTTGTTAACAAGTGCTAGCAAGCATGGTTTTGTGGAAGGGATTCCTCCTTTTACAGTTGTGTTGAAGGTTAGGTTAACAAAAAGCAGTATGGGTAAAGGAGGAAATGTAAATTGCTCTAATCCAGCTAACACTCGCTTTGTGGATAGTCATGCTAAGGCCGAGTTCAAGGTAGCAGGTTGGTACCACTTCTTAAGGAAATTATCAGGTGAGAATGTGGTCGTCGCTCAAGTGTTTGCTGAGACCTTTGATAGAGAAAAGGTTAATATTGGGTCTCAAACCTTCAACATTACTGAAACCATCATTACAAGGATGACTCAGACTTCAGCAACATGTGATTCTTCACATAAGAATACTAAAAATTTCCTTAAAGCTAATTCATACTTTAAACCTGAGTGGCAGTATGTCATTGCTACTATACAAGGTTACATAACCTGTGAAGGTAGGTTTTCAACTATTCACAAATACAAAATGAGGTTTTTAAATCATATCTCTGGTGCCAAACCGACGAATTTACCCTTTTTCTTCCACAAATCCCTGTTATCAATGTATCAAAAGATACAAAAGAACCCAGGCTACTCTCTTCATAATTTATATCACAGAGGCTTGATTAATATGTTGATATTTTATCACTTGAGAAGGAAAAGGACTACATGGGAGAAGTTTATAAAACATGAGGGATTTAACATTGTTTATTCTAGAAGAAGAGTAGGGAGGCCCAAAGAACTAAAAACTCAAGAACAACAATCAAACCATATTCATACATCAACTCCCTCATAAGCTAGCGCATCTTCAATGTCATCTAGAAGGAAAACTAGGAGCTTAGCCAAGAGGGTTAGAAACACTACATCTACACGAACAACACAACTAAAAAATGAGATCTACAATAGCAGTTCATCAAAGGAACCAAAGACCTTGAGGTCATTCATGGAGGAGTGTAGAAAAAAGCTTAAACAAGGAGATTCCCTGCTTGATAAAAACACTGTGTCTAAAATCAAAGAGGAAGTAGCTTCCTCTTCAAGGGGTAAACATAGGAGAAGGTTCATCATGACAAATGGAACTTTAGAGGAAGTCATCCCTGAAGCCCTAACATCCTGTCTTGTTCTACCTTCATAGGAAGTCAACCCTGAAGCCATGAGATCAAACCCTGTTTCAGAACCTACACAGGAGACTCAAAAAAATAGTGACATTTCATTAATAGAGCCTACTATTTCACAGGTCTCTTCCTCACTCCAAAAGGGGAAAACCAAAGTATCAAAGACTATCAAAATGGAAGAACCTACCTTATCTCACGTCTTCTCATCTATTGGTTCTTTAGACAAGAAGAGGAATAAAACTATAACACATTCACATTCATATTATGAGGAGGATAACAGTGATACAGAGTACACTAAGTTAGAGTTTCAAGAGGGAGAATCAAGCACATTCATACATGGTGAAAAAATGCCTATATATATTCCAAACCCATAAATTCAAAGGCCTCACAACAGGCCTAAAAAAAACTCATATTAACAAGAAAGCTCATTTCTAACCCTGCTCTTAGGGATGAAATCATAAACATGGATAATAGTCCAAAGAATAAAGCTAAGAAGAAAAAGACTCGGCAAAAAAATAAAACACAGAGAGGAGGTCAAACAAAAGGGTAACTAAAGCTGAAGCTATCAAAATATTTTCCTCCATATTAAACCTCTGATAAATGAATATACAAAGCCTTTAAAATCTTAAGGAGTATTTCATTTTGGTTTAATTTCACTATTTTCAGATATAGCTACCCTTTTCAGAAGAGGTAGCTATTACTTTCAGATTTAGTATATGGAGAAGAAAAGCTTCTTCTTTTTTATTCTCACAAGGATGAAACTAAAGTTGATGAAGTGAATGTGATCTCTATGATGATGAGCTTTTTCCAGGTGTCAAATAACTTCTAGTTGGTTAGCCACTCCTATATTTTAGCAAATATGTATATAGGTATTCACAGGTGTTCCTTTCAGTCATTGAATATTACCTTTAATGGAGACATTTTTTGACAAGCTACGATGGCACTCAACCACATTTACTCAGCCATCTTCAACTCCATGATGTCATGCTTTATCTTATTTCTATTTTAGTTTTCTCTTTAATGTTTTAGGTAAACTCTACTATACATAGAGAGTTGTAATAAATTCCTAAAAACAAATTTCCACTTTTATTGGAGGCTTCTATACGGAACTCCTATTTTGTATAAATATGGTGTAATACAAAGACAAAGGGGTTCGTTGGTTGTATTTTACAGAGTATACTATGTTACACATTTTGAATATATAATATATCATAATCACCTTTGAGGACTTATGAAAGCTAGTTGTGTGTATTGTCTACTTATTTCATGTGTTTTCATATCTGAATTCTTCAGTTCCAAATTGTGATATTAACTCTATTCCATGTTTTTGATAGTCTCATGATATATCTATACATGATAATCCAATTTTTTCAGTCTTGCTTAGCAAAAATTCTTCATAAGATATGTGTGGTAATTTATCTATAAAAATTCATTGTAACAAATATCTTTAGGTGTACAATAAAATTTTTGTAAGACTTATAAAAGCTTTCTTTTGTTGATGCACTACCCATCTGGATCTTGCGTCATTTCTCCTTCCGAGAGTGGAATTATATCTTATAGACCCACTGTTATTTTGCATAATCTCCTAGACAAAAAATTAAAAATTCACCCTTGCTACCACATCAAGCCTTAGTACCCTCACATGTGTGAAAGAGACTTATCTGTTTCAAAACTTTTCTATAGATGTAAGATTCAATCACTTTCCAACAATCCAATCCAAATAATAAAATAACTCTTGATCTTAATATGTGTCTTATCAGGAACTTGTCATAATCCAAGTGTTGATTCCAGCGCTAACATGTTTTGGTGCATCTGCTAGGAGTCAAAGATTCTGAACTTTGTGTTCTCCTGAAATTGTTGCTTGAATTCTTAGTACTAGTTTTTAAAGGTGAATAAAAACTAGTCACTGTTTCTGATTGTAATTGTTTCACCTGGCGACTCCACAAAGAGGACGGGGTTTTTCAATACCACCTACCAGAAGAAGAAATCAGAGATCACCTCTTGTGATTCCAGTTTCTAACCCAGAGAAGATAATAAAGGATGCTAGAGGGAAAAAAAACCAGTTGAAACTGCATCACATTTAGTGAAAAAACTGCATGCAAAATACATTCCAAAATAAAAGATACCATTATCTGCTTTACAACCTAAAGAAATTTCAGTTTCGAAGCAATCTCCTGAAATATTTCAAGTTAAAAATGCTTCCATTAAAGGGAAAGTAGATGATGTTATCTTAGGTTCAGCTAAAAGTATCTCTCATTCATCACTTAGTAAATCGGAAAAAAATATCATTCCAGTGAAAGAAGAGGTTTTAGAGATCAGTGAAGAAAACCAAAAATAAGAAACCTTTGTACTGACAGAATGGGAATTAGAACAAGTGTTGGAAATTACACCCTTCCTAGATAGAGCTATTTTAACTGAGGAAGACAAACACAATTTTGAGTTTTCTTCAAAATCATCCTGAATATCAGTCTTCTTTTAGTCCACAACAGGAGTATTTTAATTTGTCTCAAAACCCAGTTGTTGACTCATCTTCTTCTCATCAAGAGGAGATAACCCTCCTGAAAATTTGGCTTTTAGTCTCTCTAATTTTCTAGCCCAGCAAAACATACTTGAAGTTGCCCCAATCCTTCAAGAATCAACATCTGAAACTGATTTTCTTGGAGAAGTTGAAATAAAATATTCTGTTGTCCATTTCTTTGAAAATCCATTATTTTCAACTCCACAAACTGAAATTCCCAACATTCAAATATTTGTATCAGCAAGTTTTCCATTTGTACCTCAGCAAGGTATGGCTCATCCTGCTCCTACAAGGATGCAACAAACTATTTTTCCAAGATATGCACCACTTGTCCTTCCTCAGCGTTTTCATCCTCATCCTCAAGGGGATTATCTGAAATACATAAGGGAGGGAGAAGGAGTATCTGCTGAAGAACACCTAGTTTCCTTCTATAGTTATGTTGATAATAAAAACATTGAAGATGAAGATGTTTGGTCTATACTTCTTGTTCAAAGCTTAGATGGAGAAGTTAGGAAGAGGTTTAGAAATTTTCCACCAAAATCAATAAATGGAATAGATGATTTGGAAGTGTTTATAAAACAATGGGGTGATCAGAAATATTACCTGTATTATCTCACAGATTTTGGGGCTTTAAAGAGGAAGATTGATGAGTTGTTGGCAGATTTTACAAAGAGGTTCAATAAAGTCTATCAAAATATTCATATAGAGGTTAAACCCCCTTAAACCACAACCATGATTACCTTTTCCAATGCCTTAGATTCCAAGTTTTCACTATGGTTGAGAGCTGAGAAGCCACAAACATTGGTGGGTATGCAACAGGCTTCTATTGGAGTCCAGTCCAATCTTATGGCCTCAAACAAGCTGAAAATTGAAGAAGGGAAAGGGGAAAAGGATAAAAAGAAAATAAAAGAGGAGAAACCATATTCCTCCTCTAAAAATTTCACAGTTGAAGAAAGCTAGATTAGATGTCTAACTTGATTAAAGATCTTGCTTCTAAAATGACAAAACTAGAGTTAGAAAATAGGCCTACTACTAGGCCCATTCAAAATGAAGGAAACAAAAATTAGGTTCCTTTTAGGAGACCCTTTCAGCCCCAAAAAATTTTACAATGTCCAAGGAGAAATATTGATGATCAAAATGTTTAGCCTCCACTGAATAATTTTGCTGAAGAAAATCAGCAAGAAGAGGAAGAAGTGGAGGATGAAGAAATAAATCTTGTAGGAGAGACATCACAGTAAACTTGTTTGACTTCACAAAAATATGAAGATCAGTCTGGGATAAATCTATTTCCAAATGATCAGGAAGCTCATATTCATGCTCAGAATGAGAAAAAATAGCCTGAAAATCAAACAAGAAATTATCCTTTGAGGTCAAAAGGAGTTGTCCAACAACCTCAACAAAGACAAGATGCTGAAAAAAAATCCGCCAATCAAAAATAAAAGGTTAATGATGTTTATTAATCACCTAACCTTGCTCCAATCATCAAAAAAGATTCTGAAAATAAATATTTGAGTCCACTTAATTTCAGTTTAAAGTTTGAATTGAATAAAATCAAGATTCCAGTCCCACTTCTAGAATTACTGAAAAATCCAGCTTATAGAGAATCATTCAAAGGTCTCCTTCAACCATCCCTTTCTCCAGATTCTGTCAATATTGAAGATGAACATCCTACTATATTTTTAGGTAGCCATGTCCAAGATTAAAATGATGATAATTCTCCAACTTTTTATCTTTCACTCAACATTCATAACAGATTGCTGCATAATTACCTATTAGATTATGGGGCCTCTCACAATCTGATACCTAAGAAGGTGATGGATGAATTAGGACTGGAAAATACTAAACAAAATCATGACCTCTACAGTTTTGATGCCAAAAGGGTCAAGTGTTTAGGAGTGATAAAGAATTTGTAATTTCTCTTACCCAGCTCCCTATGAAGAGTCTAGTGATGGACATGGTAGTTGTTGATATACCATCAAGATTTGGAATGTTCCTTTCTAGATCTTGATCCAAAAAGCTGGGAGGCACTCTTCAAGTGGATATGACATACGCCACTATCCCATTTTTCGGAGGAGAATTTAGGAGGCTGTATAGAGAAACATGGATGGCTTATATCATAAGTGATCAGAAAAATCCCTCAAATCATCCTATATATGCAGAATCAAAGGAGTTGGTATCCTCAATTTTACATCTTGCTATTGATGACAGTTGTTTTCAGCCCAAAATTAATAAAAAACAACAGCTAATCACCTCAAAATAAGAGAGGGATCAAGGGCTGGTATAGTTGTTATTTCTCCCACTCAACAAGCAGTGACTTTAGCATATAAATTACAGTTTTCTACTACTAATAATACTGCTGAATATGAAGCCCTAATTATGGGAATGAAGGCAGAAAAAGATTTGGGAGCAGAGCAGTTGATTATTTTTGGCGATTCAGAGTTGGTTTTACAACAAGTGAGAGATAACTATCAACATTCAATTTGAATTTTGTTTCCGGAGAAGAAAATGAAATGGCAGATTCATTGGCCATTGTTGCTAGTAATTTTAAGGTCCCTCTTGATGTCAAAGCTACTTATGATATTCAGATTAAAAATAGACCTTCCATCCCTGACAATATCAAACACTGGAAAGTGTTTGAAGATGATAAAGAAATTCAGAGATTTTTGGAATGTACGAAGAAGTTTTCAGATATTCAAATTGACAATGAACAAGACACAACTGAAAGTTAAAACAACAAGTCATTCAAAAATACTTTGGTTGGAAAAGACATTATTGAACTAAAAACAAATTTCATTCCTAAAGGCTTGGTTCATTTATAAAAAAAAATTGACAATAGTAAAGTCTTTTTTAAGCATTATTAATATTTAATTTAAAATTGATAGGTTCGCGCTCCACTTTGTTTTGCTAGGGTTTGTGCTTTCTAGCATCCGATCTCGCTTCATGCTCTGGGCTACTGTTGGTTCCCTTCTGCTAAGGTTTCAATTTCTGCAGCGTCCCTTCCGAGCGCCTCAAATGTCCGCCTCCTTTGGAGGGTGGGTAATAACCCCCCCTCCTCCTAACTCTACCTCCACTACTATGTCTAACTCGTCGGATATCGTAACGCACTGGAATGCGGACTATTCTCGACGGGGGTTAACACTACGGACAACATTCCCGATGCCAAGAAAAGTTCGAACTCCTTGGAAATGCAAGTACTCGAACGATCTGCTACGGAGGAACAACAAAAAGCCTCCTCTACCACCCTGTATTCCAAAAGCTACGGATCGAATCAAAATCGATCTCCCCGATCCCACCATATCAATGGACACATTCGGTTCATGAAGGATCACGCCCTCATCGGGAAGTTCATAGGACTTTGGTGACAGAGAAAGCTTTGCGAGGGATGGATAAAATCCAAATGGAAACCCAAGGGTCAAGTTACCTTGTAGCTTGGACCCAAAGGATTTTTCACGACCATCTTTCATCGCCTTGAGGATAAGACACACATCTTTGAAGAAGGCCCCTATTTCTTTAACTCGCTGGCCTCTACCTACGTGATTGGATTGAAAGATTCCATCCAGGACAAGGAATATTTCGGTTGGGCTCCGGCGTGGATACGAATGTACTCCCTACCTTTGGAGTCTTGGGGACGAGGAAACTACGAGGGATATTGGCAATGGACTCGGAGAATTCATAAAGGTTGCTGAGGAAACAAAACTCCGACGATACACTTCTTGTGCCGTAATCGCGTTTACATGCACCTTGCTAAGCCTCTCATGGATTCGGTAAGTCTATTCCACGATGACTTTGAATGGATTCAAACTACTAATTATGAGCATGTCCCTTTCGTTGCGAGAAAATTTCATGAGCATGGTCACCTTTTCGGAGACGCCCTACTTGAACCGAAACCTCGCTTCCCCCTTCCCCTAATCGTCGGAAAAGATGCTTGACGGCTTTACTAAAGTCTCCTCCCAGGAAGAAGCACTCCAAGAAAACTCCTATCATCTCTACCACCCCCCAACATTCCCGGTACTAGCAACGGTTTTGAGGTTCCGGCTCCTCGGGATCATTCGGATGCTCAACAGGGGCAGACCTCTTTCTTCTAGCCCCCTCTCGAATGCCCCCGATTCGAATCAAAAATCTCCTTTAGCTTCTAATTTGACCAAAGCCTCTCTAACCACCTCTTTGGTTGACATCCAAACCAATCCCACCACTTCTATCTCTGCGCTCATGGATATAGATCGCACCCAAGCATCTGTCCCACCTTTAGGGTTGGAAGACTTTGAGCTGAATATCCCAACTATTATGGAGGACGAACTTGACAGGGTGTCGACATCGGGGAGATCGATATTCGGCTCGCGAGGAAGCACTGCCATCGTAAAAGAATACGATAACATTAAACCCCATCGATTGATAAGTTATAAGTGGTCCTCTCTCATGCACGACGAAAAGAAACTCCCCGGGAATCCAAGCGAGGAGGACCTTGGGACGGCAGGGAAAATTATGAAGGAATCAAAAAAACATGGGAGAAAGACAACTTTGCGGCGAACCATCATTGCGGGAGAAATATTGGTGGAATCGCGCGATTCCCTCGGTTGACAAAGTTCTACAAGTCCCTCCCAGGCAGTTCCTCATGAAGCTCGTATCGTGGAATGTGAGAGGGCTAAATGACCCCCTTAAAACACAAGATGATTAAAAATATGATTCAAAAATACAACCCCTCTATGGTCTTCCTTCGAGAGACGAACTGCAATAGCAAAACTCTAGAATTCATTATGGCCAAAGCCTCGGACTAATTGTAGATCGGTTTTTGTGGATGCGTCGGGGGGCTTCGGTGGGTTAGCAATTATGTGGGATCCCCAAATCCTCTCTTTGTATGACTTCCATGCCTCCCACTTTTTGTATACGATCGACTTTCCATTTGCTAGGTACCAATATCCATGGTCACCTAACTAATGTTTATTTTCATAAAGAAATTCAAAAGAAACTAGATCCGCTCAACACCTTAACGGATCTAAACTCTACAAGGCGCTTCCCGCTCTGGTTTTGTGGAGGGGACTTCAACATGACCACCACCTTAGAAGAATGATCCGGAGGAAGCCACAAACTTGAAGGAGACTCGCTTAGGATTTAAAGATTTCATTTCAATTAATCGGCTTGTGGATCCGCATACCTCCAATGGCACATTCACTTGGACCAACAAGCGTAGTGGGTCGTTGCACATTGCATCCCTGGTCGGATCGATTTCTCATGACGAGACAATGCTATTCATCTTGGAGGGACTTTCATTCTTCCATACTTCCCCTAGCAAGCTCGGATCATTGGCCCATCCTCTGCGCAATGGTCTCGGCAGGGTGCGCATTGCAATAGACCATTTAGATTCGAATCATTACGGTTTTCCCACGTTTGGTTTTAAAGAATTTGTCACCGGGGAATGGCATTCCTTTGTTCCAGACAAATGGCTCAAAAAATGTTCCAATTTCAACAAAAGCTCGAAATCTTAAGCTTTCTCTCAAACACTAGAATAAAACCCACTTTGGAAACATCTTCGACAAAAAAAAGGGAGTACGAGCTTCAAATGAACCTTATGCGGTAGAAAAATCATCATCGAAGGCGGAAACAGAGAACTATGAAAAACAAGAAAATGAGCTCCTCACAAAAATTGACAAGAGCAAGCAATAGGAAGAGACTTTACTGGAGACAAAAATCTTGTATCGGATGGCTTCAAGATGGCGAGAAAAAACACCAAGTTTTTCCACGGATCCACTATACGAGCGTAGGATGCATAATCATATTTCCTTCCTTAACAATGATCAAGGAACTCGGCTAGAAACGAATGAGGACATTGAAAAATAACTCGGAGGGTATTTCAAAAACATTTTGCAAGAACCTGGGAAGGCAATCGCGAGCAAGCTATTTTCTCTGTCACCCAACATATTCCTAAAATCATTTCGAGAGAAGCGCAATGCAATGCTTCTTCAACTTTCGTTACTCTACATGAGGTTGAGAAAGATATTATTCAGTTAAAGGAGGGGAAATCGCCGAGGGCCCGGATGGATTCATCTGCCAATTTTTTTTCACGCTTTTTTGGGAGCTTATTAAGTTGGAAGTTTGGGCTTTAGTGGAGGAATCTCGATCCATGCTACTCGGATCCTCCCCTCACCGAACTCAACCTTCCTCGCTCTCATCCCCAAAGAGGAGAACTCAAGTACCCTAGATAAATACGGACCCATAGCGCTTTGCAATGTTATTTACAAGTTGATCTCCAAAGTTATTGCAAATAGGCTTAAGCCTCTCCTTCCTCTTCTTATTTCACCGAAAGCAAGCTGGTTATGTGGAGGGTCGTCAAATTTTGGATGGAATAATCCTATCACATGAAGTAATTCACTCCCTCAAAATCCTCAAGAAACCGGGGTATGCTTCTTAAACTTGATCTTTCAAAATCCTTTGACAAATTAAGCTGGAACTATATCAAACAAGTCCTTTTGGCTTTTGGTTTCAATGCTACTTGGACTAGATGGGTAATGAGCCTTCTCTCCTCTCCTAGTTATTATATCCTTGTCAATGGCTCTCCCTCTTTACTCGTTCCGGTCTTCTAGGGGTATTCATCGAGGGGACCCCCCTATCTCCTTTCCTTTTTGTGCTCATGGCGGAGGGTCTTGGTCGTCTTATTAGTCATGCTTTGCCTCCTTCGGTTCTATCAAAGGTATCTCTCTCCATGACGGTTCCCCCATTACTCATCAACAATTTGTGGATGATAATTTGCGCTTTGGCCATCCTTCCGTTCAAGAAGCTCGATCCCTCAAATCTCTGCTTAACACCTTCTCGGCGACCTCACGGTACTACCATCAACACTCGCTAAATCCCACATTTTTTTTCTTCAACACCCCATCCATCTCTCAACTTAATATAGCTTGAATTTTGGGCTTCAAGATTGTTGTTATTCCCTCCAAATATCTTGGTGCTCCCCGATTGACTCAGCTATTAAGCATGCCTCTTGGAGAGCCCCGTTGGATAGGATGGAAGCTCGCCTTTCCTCCCCGGACCTATCGCTCTCTCAATTTTCCCAGCAGAGTTATATTAATCAAATCTGTTCTTCAAGCTATGCCTCTTTACCTCTTTTCCATTACGGCTGCCCCCTAAATGGATGTTTGAAGCAAATTCAGCAACATTCAAAGGAATTTCCTTTGGGGTTCTTCGAGCCTCAACGAGAAAATGGGCTCTTGTTTAGTGGGATCGAAGTTTGCACTCCTAAAAATACGGGGGGCCCGGGCTTACGAGACACCGCCCCCACGACAATCTTACCATGGGGGCTCAAATCTAGTGGAGTTGGGTCTCCAAACCTCACATCCCATGGGCTCGTCTTTGGCGAGTTAAATATGCTCCGGGCAGGTCACAGGGCTGATCTCATCCATCTCATTTTTGACGCTCCCTGGCTCATTGATATGGAATGCGGAAAAAACTTCATGGAGCCTTCATTCAAACTCATAGTTTACGGGAAATCCATTCACGGAGACAAAGCTATATTCTCGGGGAGGATTCTTGGCAACAGATGCCGAAGCTCTCCTCGCTCTTCCATAAACCTCTTTGGAAAAAATAATCTTCGAATGACATCCCCTTTCATGTTAATAATTTACGGCAACCCAATTCTTCTCATGGTTATCATGTTTGGAAACCAACAATTCATTGGCAAGAAGATTGGCTTGGAGAAACCTATGATGACATTGAACACGAGCTTAGTCTTAGAAGAATTAAGGTTCCCATTCAAGCTCGACAAGTTAAGATGGGGGATACACTACTCAGGGGTAACTTCTCTACTCAAGAAGCTTATAAATTACTCTTTTGCCCACAGACGGGATCGAGCAGGGATCGTATTTGGGCTCAAGTCCGGCAACCTAACTCTTGGCCTAAAATATCCACCTTCCTTTGGCTCCTCGGCAAAGGAAAAATTCTCACTCAGGACAATCTCTTAAAAAGAGGCTTTATAGGTCCTTCGAGATGCCCCAATTGTCGGTCTCAAATTGAAACGTGCGGAAATCTCCTTGATTCCTGTTCATTAGTCACTTACCTATGGGTTCAATTCTCTTTCTGCTTTGGAAGAATCAGGGCGACTGGAAGGGGATATCAACAATACAATTAGAAGATGGCCTTCACTTCCGTTTTCAATGTCTTCGCTCAACACCATTTGGAATTTGTTCCCGGGATTCATCTATCGGGCCACCCGGAAGGAAGCGTAATCACGAAATTTTCAAGGATGTTGCCACTCACGAATGCAATCATTTGGTCCAATCTCAAGCGCAATCTGCAAGAAAAAATTGGCTCTAACTCCCCGGAAAGATTCGGATATGCCGACCTCGCCTATCGAAAGTCTCATTTGGAAGAGATGGAACCTTGATCTCATTCACACTAATCGGCATTCCCGAGAATACTTTGAAGCATTCGACTCACCCCTCTCCCGGTCGCCTCCTATGCCTCGAGCTTTCAAAGCTGAACTTTGATGGAGTGGAAAAAGTAAATCCGAGTCTTGCTCGGTTTTGGAGGCATCTTTAGGAATCATGAGGGAAATATGGCTCACATATATTTTGGCTCTATGGGTCGCGACTCCAATAATGCTGCCGAACTTGAAGGCCTATGGCTGGGGGTTGAGTATAGCGGAGAAAGAGAATTTCTTCCCTCTCGAAGTTGAAGGGGACTCTCGGATCCTAATTTAAGCAACAAACCGTCTCCACTCGGCTCTACCGCTTCCAATGTTGCTTCAAGTTTGAGACTGCAAAGCAAATTGGAACTAATTTAAACTTGGCTCAAGATGCCTAAGGCTATAACCTTCAATCATATCGGGACGCACGACCAACACCGTTGCCGATCGTTTGGCCAATCAAGGAGCTCTTCGAACAATTCCATTCTACGAAGGACTACTACGAACTCCAATGATGAACGACTCATACGGGATTGCACATCCTTGGTGCAAAAGGATCTCCAAAACACTGGATGCGGGTGACCAACATGATTTACAGGTGGCAAGTACGGTGGGCTAGCGCATGGAGCTCTATTGCCGCCAACCTTATTTTTATCCTCTGCACCATCAATGGCATTAAGCGTGTAAGGTCCGGAGCATTTAAGCGGCACACTCATCCAGATTTGCAATCCATCTACATAGACATGTCCTCTCCGGGACGCTACGTGAAAATGATTTTCTATCCCTTCGCTCTCACCGTGCTTCGAAGACCTCCGAGCAAAGCTCCTTCTGCTCTCGATGATTTGGTCTCCGCCCTATCTCTCTCCCCGTGGAGATTGACTCCCGCCATTATTCTAGTCTCAGTTTGGTTACCTCCTGTTCTCTTAATTTTAGACCCCTCGCATCCGATTTCCATGCCTCGACTGCGACATAGGATGAGAAGCGGGCGGGGCTCGTGCTGGGGGGTCCTTCTCGTCGTCCTTCTCCCTCCTCGCCCATCTCCTCCTCTCCGCCCTCTCGATTCCTTGAGAGGTCATTATCCCGATACTCGTAGCGGCGGGAGCTCTATGATGGGGCGAAGGAATGATCCGCCGGGCAAGAAACCTCTCCGATTTACTCCCGGGTCGGCAAGACAAAGCTCATTTCTGTTTCCCCTACTTGCTCAACATGCCTACTATCAGGGGCCACTATCACCATTGAATTCAATGAAGAGCCACCCGATATGATTACCACGATGTCCGACTCTCCTCCGTGCATTTTACAATGAAAAGCCCCTGTTCTCCCCCCTAAAGCCGGTCCGAGCGATGTTGGTTGAGGGCGGTTCCTTGCGGGACCTCTTCGTGGATTCGATTGCGGGCACTCTCAAGGGAGGTTGCTCCACTGCTCTGGTTGATGAGGTTCAGGGTGAACTCTTCCAAACCGGCTCGTTCCAAATGTCAATGTTGTCTGTGCGAGGACGAGGATGATCCCGACGCTCATGCACCGCCCTCGTGGTCGAGTCGCCTCATTCTTCTTTAGGTAATTAATGGCCTCTCCACAATCTGGTCGGTTTTGGATCGCTCTTGGTGCCGGACTCGGCTACGGCTCTCGTATGATGACTCGGTTCGGTTGGTTCTACCCTTTTTGTTCTATTGAATGTCGATTTTTCCCCCGGTGGGCGACGGTTCATTTTGTATAATTGTGTTTACATCTCGCGAAGTCGAAGGCCGTAGGTTAATACTTTGTTTGGACTCTCGGGTCGATTTTTCCCTATAAGGGCGGCTTTTACGTGCTTTAATGTTGTATCGGTCTACGAGGCACCATGTGTTGTTATTTTGTTAAACCATCATGTCTACACTAGAATGCCCATCTCTCGGGCCAGAATCTTTGAGGCTACGGCCTCCATGTAATCCTTTTTGTATATTAATAGATTAAACTTACTCAAGGTATTTTTTAAGCGCGACAAAGACGAGATGGAGAAAGTACGATTGATTACAAGATTGGTACCTGAAAATCAACCTAGATATGTTAAAGTTTCTAAATCTCTTCCAGAAGAAACTAGAACTAAATATGTCAAGTTGCTGAAGCAATATGTAAATATTTTTTTTTTGTCTTACAGTGATTTGAAGACATATGACAGAAGCATAAAGGAGCATAACATCCCTCTTAAATCAGAAGAAAAACATGTGGCACATAAGATAAGGCATATCAATCCTATGTTGCTCCCTATTATTGAAAAAGAAATCTGAAAAATGTGGGAAGCTAACCAACTTTAGAAAGTTTGTTTGACAATAATAATGTCTTTTTTAAGCCTGACAGCAAGACGGATGGAGAAAGTACAGTTGATTGTAACATTGGTACTGAAAATAAACCTAGATATGTTAAATTTTCTAAATCTCTTCCTAAAGAAACTAGAACGAAATATGTCAAGTTGCTAAAGCAATATGCAGATATGTTTGCTTTGTCTTACAATGATTTGAAGACATATGACATAAGCATAATGGAGCATAAAATCCCTCTTAAATCAGAAGAAAAACATGTGGCACATAAGATAAGGCATATCAATCCTATGCTGCTCCCTATTATTGAAAAAGAAATCAGAAAAATGTGGGAAGCCAACATAATTCTGCCTTTAAGATTCTCCAATTGGGTAGCTAAAATAGTCCCAGTTCGAAAGAAGAATGGTGAAATCAGAATTTATGTTGATTTTTGCAATTTGAATCAGTGTTCACTAAAGGATAACATCCTTTACCAAAAATGGATCATATTTTGTAGAAAGTTGTAGGTTCAAAGAGAATGTCAATGATATATGGCTTTTCAGGATACAGTCAGATTTTAGTTGACAAGCAGGACAGGGAGAAAACAACTTTTACTACACCCTGGGGAACTTTCATGTATAATAAGATGCCTTTCGGTTTGATAAATGCAGGTGCAACATTTTAGAGGGAAATGGATATTGCCTTTGCTGGAGAAAAGGACAAATTTGTTGTCATTTATTTAGATGATGTAACAGTCTTTTCAAAATCTGATCATGACCATTTAAAACATTTGCAACAAGTGTTCGGTAAGTGTAGAAAATTTGGTTTATATTTCAACCCAAAGAAATCATGCATTGTTGTCCAAGCAGGAAAAATGTTGGGGCATATAGTAACAAAAAATGGCATTTGCATTGACCCAGGGAGAGTTAAAGCAATTTAGAAATGGTTTTCCTAGAAATAAGAAATACTTACAGTCATTCTTGGGTAAGATTAATTTTCTGAGGTGTTTTGTTCCAAATTTTGCAAAATTAATTAAGCATATAAATGTCCCATTGAAGAAAGATGCAGAGTTTAGGTGGCAAGATGAAGCAAAAAACTCTTTCTTGGCGATCAAATCTACTTTGAATGAAGCCCCAACATTAATCAACCCTGATTTTGAGAAGGATTTTCTGACTTTTTCATATGCCTATGAATAAACTATTGCATTAGTTTTACTTCAAAAGAACAAGGAAGGCTTGGAGCAGCCAATTTCTTTTTTCAATCGTGTATTGAGGGATGCTGAATTGAAATATAGCTTGGTTGAAAAGCAAGCATATGCACTGGTGAAGGCTCTAAATTAATTTCAAAATTTTTGTGCTTCATTCTAAGATTTTTGCTTTTGTACCAAATATTACTGTCAAGGATGTATTGTTGCAGCCCGACACAGATGGTAGGAGGGGAACATGGTTGACAAAAATTATGGAATTTTACATTGATATCAGACCTACTAAGTTGATAAAAGGATAGGGTTTAGCCCGCTTGATGGCAGAATCAAATTACAAAGCTCTGAATCTAAATGTGGAAATAGCTGAAGAAACAGATAAAGAAGGTACAACTGATTCTCCTGACATCTTTTGTTCCAATTGGTACAAGGATATAGTGTAATTTTTGTTAAATTTATGTTGTCCTCCAGAAATTGAAAAATCAAAGAGGAGAGCTTTTAAATTGAAATTTGTCAAATATTACATAATTGAGAATCGTCTTTATTGGAAATACCTTATAGGAGTTTTGTTGGGATGTCTAGATGAGTCTGATTCTCAAGAAGTTATAGCAGAGATACATGAAAGGGTATGTGGTGGAAATTTGTATTGGAAATCTACTACAAACAAGATTTTAAGAGCTGGTTATTATTGACCAACTCTTTTTTCTGATTTTTTTGCTAAATTCATAGCTTGCACTGAATTTCAAAAGTTTGATGGTAAACAAAAGCTACTTCCACTACCTCTGATTCCCATTTCAACATATGCTCCTTTCCAGCAGTGGGGGCTAGAATTCATTGGTGAAATTCATCCACCATCATTGGGACAACACAAATGGATTCTTACATCCATAATTTATTTCACCAAGTGGATTGAGGCCATTCCAACCAGAAATTCCACCGACATGTAATTATTAAATTTTTGTTGGAAAATATTATGTCTAGATTTGGCTGCCCTCAGAGGTTGGTGACTAACAATGCAATGGATTTTAAATCTGCCAAGATGAACAGTTTTTTTCAGAAGTACAATATTTATTTGAATCATTCTACACCTTATTACCACCAAGGTAATGCGTTAACCGAGTCATCAAATAAAATTCTGGTGAGAATTATAAAAAAGTTGATGACAGAAAATAAAAGAAATTGGGATACTTAGCTAGTTCATGATCTTTGGGAAGATAGGGTTAGTGTTAAAAGATCAATTGAATCTTCTCCCTGTCATCTTGTTTATGGTGCTAATGTTCTTATGCCATTACATTTAGCCCTACCTATCATGAATTTTTTACATGATGAAACTGATAATTCAAACCCTATTCAAAGAAGGATGTTGCAATTGATAGAAGTTCATCAAAGTATGGAATCCTTGATGGACAAAACAAAGAAGTACAAAGCCAAAGTAAAATTTTTATTTGATAAAAGGGAAAAAAAATATTCCAAGAAGATGATTTGGTATTGCGCTGGGATGCAAGAAGAGAAGACCATGGGAAGCATGGTAAGTTTGATAATTTACGGTTTGGGTCATTCAAGGTTTCTCAAGTTCTCGAAAATAATACATTTATTCTGAAACATTTAAATGATGATCAGATAGCTTGAGGTCCATTCAATGGTCATTATCTCAAAAAGCTATTTGTCTGTTGAGTCAGTCCGTCTCTCCATTGTAAATATCCAGAGTGTTGTTTTCAATTAGAATCCATGCCCAATGGTGTTTATGTTTGTAAATAGAGTCAGTCTCATTACAGTCAATAAAATTTAGTCTCTCTCATTAGCTTATAAAACTTGAAAGTCTTGAAAGATAAAGGAACTTAATCTACAGTCCTTGAAGCCTCACAGGGAGGACTTCATCCCCAATAGGAGCCACTGTTAGCACTGCAATTTTTCAAAAAAAAAAATGAATTATGGTCGTCATTGTAAGTCATGTATTTGATCCTCTCTTGTATCCTAACTTATGGTGAAGAGCCCTAGAGGATTAAATTGTATGAGTCTTTATCAATTTTTAATAAAATTCAAAAAGAATTATGAGTCCAATAGTTTGTTTTTGTTACAAAATTGATAGGGTAAAGTCCCCTATAAATAGGTCTTTTAACTACTTTCAGTGGTTAAAGTCATAAGTTTCCATTTGAAAAAGGGTCTTATACTTTCACTATCATTTCCTATTCAAGGTCAAAGATAGAGTGTTAGAATCATGAGTTCTATTAAGAATAACACAAGAATTATGTGCTCTTTCCATAAGAAACAACTATATTTTTCAAAAGTTATGGTTTTTATAGGAAAAGTTGTATTTTTCAGGAAGATATTAATTACCTGCAAATTAGTATAAAGGAGCAAAGGAAATATTATTCAAATGAAACCAGCATTTCTATTCAAGGATTGAGGAGATGTTTAAGTAAGGGGTGTTGTGTATCTAAAGGATGCTTGTTTTGCATTGGAGGATGCATAAAATGGGTGATTATTCTTCTGCTAAGGTTGTGCAAATATATTGGTACGTACAAAAGGGTATAGGTGTCAAAGTGTAGTACAAGTAGCAATTATGAAGATATGTGATGGAGTTGGTGAAATGAGTTGCCAGTGGTTTTAAATCATTTCTGTGTTCATGTCATTCCTATTCACCGAGTCTTAGGGCCTGAATAACCCTGCTTCCATCCACTCTTGTCAAAGATGCAACTAATATTTTAATTCTCCATTTTAAAACCATTTGTTAACAGGTGCTGGCAAGTAGGGTTTTATGGGAGCTTTTCTTTGTTTTACAGTTCTGTTGAAGGTTATGTTAACAACAAGAAGTATGGGAAAATGAGGAAATTTGAATTATTCTAAGCCATCTAACACTCGCTTTGTGGATATTCATGCTAAGGCCAAGTTCAAGGCAGTAGGTTGGTACCAGTTCTTAAGGAAATTCTCAGGTGAGAATGTGGTCGTCGCTCAAGCATTTGTTGAGATCTTTGATGGAGCACAGGTTAATATTGGGTCTCAAACCTTCAACATTATTGAAACCATCATTGCAAGGGTGACTCAGACTTCAACAACAGGTGAGTATTGGCATAAGAATAATAACACCCTCCTTAAATCTGATTCAAATGTTTCTTTAAAGCTTGATCATGAACACATTGGTTGGACACCTACCATCCATATTTCATACTTTAAACCTGAGTGGAAGCATGCCATTGCTATTGTACAATGTTACATAACTTGTGAAGGTAGGTTTTCAACTATTCACAAATACCAAATGAGATTTTTAGTCCATATCTCTGGTGCCAAACCCACATGAATCTACCCTTTCTCTTCCACAGATCCATGTTATCAATGTCTCGAAAGATATCAAAGAACCCAGGCTACTCTCTTCATAATTTACATCACATAAGCTTGATTAAGATATTTATAGTTTATCATTTGAGAAGGAAAATGACTACATGGGAGAAGTTTATAACAGATGATGGATTTAACATTGTTTATTCTAGAAGAAGAGTAGGGAGGCCCAAAAAACTGAAAGCTCAAGAACAACAGTCAAACCCTATTCATACATCAACTAACTCACAAGTTGGCTCATCTTCAATGTCATCTAGAAGGAAGACTAGGATCTAAGTCAAGAAGGCTAGAAACACTACATATACACCAACAACACAACTATAAATTGAGATCTACACTAGTAGTTCACCAAAGTAATCATAGACCTTGAGTTCATTCATGGAGGAGCGTAGAAAAAAGATTAAACAAGGAGATACCCTTCTTGATAAAAACATTGTGTCTAAAAGAAAAGAGGAAGTAGCTTCCTCTTCAAGGGGTAAACACAAGAGAAGGCTCATCATGAAAAAGGGACTTTGAGAGGAAGTCAACCCTGAATCCCTAACATTCAGCCCTATTCTACCTTCAGAGGAAGTCAGCCCTAAAGCCATGAGATCAAACCTTGTTTTAGAAGCTACACAGGAGACTCAACAAAACAGTGACATTTTATTCAAAGAGCCTACTCTTTCACAAGTATTTTCCTCACTCAAGAAGGGGAAAAGAAAAGTATTAGATACTATTACAATGGAAGAACCTACCTTAGCTCAGCTCTTATCATCTATTGGTTCTTCAACCAAGAAGAGGAAGAAAACTATATACATTCATATTCATCTTATGAGGAGCATAGTAGTGATACAAATTACACCGAGTTAGAGTTTGGAGAGGGAGAATCAAACAGATTCATACATGGTGTAAAAAGGCCTATATATATTCCAAACCCCTACATTCAAAGGCCTCGCACTAGGCCTAAAAACAAACTCAGATTAACAAGCAATCTCATTGCTAACCCTACTCTTAGGGATGAAATCATAAACATTGATGATAGTACAGAGAATAAATCCAAGAAGAAAAAGATTCAACAGAAAAATCAAACACAGAAGAGGAGGTCAAACAAAAGAGTAACTAAAGCTGAAGCTATCAGAATATTTGCCTCCATATTATACCTTTGATAAATTAATATGCATAGCCTTGAAAATTGAAGGAGTATTTCATTTTGGTTTAATTTCAGTATTTTCATATATATCTACCCTTTTTAGAAGAGGTAGCTATTATTTTCAGATTTAGTATATTGAGAAGAAAAGCTACTTTTTGGTTTTATTCTCACAAGGATGACACTAAGGTTGATCAAGTGAATGTGATCTCTGTGGTGATGAGCTTTTGACAGGTGTCAGATAACTTCCAGTTGGTTAGCCACTCCTATATTTTAACAGATATGTATACAAGTGTTCACAAGTGTTCCTTTCAGTTGTTGGATTCCACCTTTTATGGAGATAGTTTTTGACAAGCTACGAGGGCACTCAGCCACATTTAATCAGTAAAATTTACTCAACCAGCTTCAGCTCCATGATGCCATGCTTTATCTTATTTCTATTTCATTTTTCTCTTTAATGTTTTAGATAAACTCTACTATACATAGAGAGTTGTAATAAATTCCTAAAAACAGATTTCCACTTTTATTGGAGGCTTATATACAGAACTCCTATTTTGTATAAATATGGTGTAATACAAAGACAAAGGGGGTCGTTGGTTGTATTTTACAGAGTATAATGTGTTACACATTTTGAATATATAATATATCATAAGCACTTTTGAGGACTTATGAAAGTTTTTTGTGTGTATTTTCTACTTACCTCATGTGTTTTCATACTTGAATTCTTCAGTTCCAGATTGTGATATTAACTTTGTTCCATGTTTTTTTTAGTCTCATGATATATCTATCCATGATTATCCAAAATTTTCAATCTTTCCTAGCAATCTTTCCTAATAAGACATGTGTGGTAGTTTATCTATGAGCATTCCTTGTAACAGATATCTTTAGGTGTACAATGAAATTTTTGTAAGACTTATGAAATCTTTCTTTCATTGATGCACTACCCATCTAGATCTTGTGTTATTTCTCCATCCCATAGTGGAATTCTATCCTATAGACCCACTGTTCTTTTTCATATTCTCCTAGCAAACAAATTACAAATTTACCCTTGTCACCACATCAAGCCTTAGTACCCTCACATGTGTGAAAGAGAGTTATATTTTTGAAACCTTTTCAGAAGATGTAAGATTCAATCACTCTCCAAAAATACAATCTGAATCATAAAATAGCCCTTGAGCTTAAGATGTGTCTGGTCAGGCACTTGTCACAATCCAAGTGCTGATTCCAAAGCTAACAATGTCTCAGTTATCTAGAAAATCTCGGATCACACCTTTTGTATTCGACTTATTATATTGATGAATCATAGAAAGAGACTGAGTCTCCTCATCACTATTATCATAATCCAAGAATAAGGTATCACGAAGCTCCTATATAGAAATGTATGGTCGGTACAAGGTGACATTCTTCATAACATCCCCATGGGTAATGTACATATGACTGGAGTGACATCATATATAGGAATCTGTTGTAGCAAGCCATGGTCATCAAAAAATAAAAGGTCCCCCCCCCCGTAATAGGATTATTTGGTTGTAACAAAATGAAATCTATGGGGTATTACCATGAGTCAATTGAGACAGCCGCATCATCTAACACACCCTCTGACATGATTTTAGAGCTATCAGGAAGCTCAAGCACAGTGGAGGTAGGACGAATGTGGGTCAACCAAAGTTGTTCCATGGTTTTCCTAGTGATAAAATTAATAGCCACTCCAAGATCTATTAACACATTAGGAGCGAGGATGTCAACTATTAGAATAGAGACAACTAGGTTTCCACAATCAGTATATTTCTCAACTTGAGCACATCTTGTCATCAACTCAACTTCTCTCCCAAAAAACTGGATAGTATGATGTTCAACTCTCTTCCTCCCTGGATTTTAAGACATAGTTCCCTAACAATATTGGTACATATAGGAATCCCCTTTATAGCATGTAGTATAGGGACCTTTATACAAAAATTCCTCAACTCAGAAACCATTTCATACTCAGGGGTGGGGTAAACTTTCTCCAAAACTAGCCTCTCCAAAAATGGAGGTTGGTTCAAAGAAGAAGGTAAGGATTCTGAGTATATGGGAATTGGCTAAACAATGGTATCATTTTTTGAAAGATTAGGAGTTTCCTCCTAGTTTTTCTCCTCAATGATTACCACAAGCTTTTTTTGTTTTTTTGAGTTTATTACCCTTCCTAATCTCAGCTGGAGGTCATTGACCCCAACTGGCATGGAGTGATAAATAGGGAAATGGATAAGTCCAATAGAATGAATCATTTGCACCACTTTATTATTTGGTTTTGGAACTAAATGTGTTGTCAAATGAGGTGGAAGGAATGGTGGTGGAAATGGGAGTGATGGTGGCATAGGTTGGATCTGCTAAGGTAGCACAAGTGGTACATGTATGTCATACCATGGGATATGGTGAATATGATGTGGGATATGACTATCTAGGCATGGGATAAGAACAATGAGAGTGTGGTGGTCCCCTCCATCCTTGTTGCCAAGGTGGAGGAGGAGACTTCCCATACTGAGAGTGATATCCATACTTCCAAGACTAAGGATAATTCATGTTTTGATAAGAATATTATGGTGCATTATAACT
The DNA here is from genome assembly GCA_034641835.2 of Pinus albicaulis. Classification (NCBI taxonomy): domain Eukaryota; kingdom Viridiplantae; phylum Streptophyta; class Pinopsida; order Pinales; family Pinaceae; genus Pinus; species Pinus albicaulis. The sequence goes on from CM076580.1 coordinate 72,098,592, forward strand.
AGGAAAATATGGTACAGGTTCATAAATCATACATGTTCTTACCTATGGCCATGACTCCCATGCCCCCATAGCATGCAACAGATCAGGTATCGAATGCTCTCCCTCAAATGTTGCCTTCAATGCTGGTATGGATGGTAATTCCTCATAAGGGTGATTTCCTACACATATTACACAACTATTAGCACTTTTAACATCTACATGGCATTGACATAAAAGGTGTTTTTTTTCTACATTTTGGACAATAAATGGATAATTTTTCTTTTTATTATACTAATTTATGCTGATATTTTAAATAATCTATCTATTTACTAACAATATTCATAATTTCAGTTTTCATATTAACCATTTATTTTCCAAACCATTAATCATAGCATACGTAGATCCAAATATGTTGTTTCTAGAATTTCTCCCAATTCCCTTACCAGATCTAGATTGGTTTCATGAGAGTTTCCTGTACAGGTCACAAATCTGATCAAAAGTTTTTTGAGCAATGTCCCCTTATCGTAACAAATTCAAATTGCTTCTAGAATCACCAGAAAGCACAAGTAGAAGAAAGGTTCTAACATTTTTCATATAAAACTTATGCTTTGGCCTTTGAAGAATATATAAGAATATTTCTAAGTAGTCTTTCATATTCTCATCATCACCCTGTGTAATGGTAAAAATCTCATATTTCATTGCTTTTGTTTTGAAACACTCATGATATTTATTTAAGAACACCCTCTTCATTTGTTACCAAGAAGTTATGGTATTCCCCCCAACCCCATGAACCAGTGAAAGGTTGAGTCCTTAAGAGTTGCAGGGAAATGCTTTAACTTCTAGGAATCCATAGAGTAATCATAACTTCTACACAATATATCAAACTCGAAAAGAAAAGAGTCAGGATCTTCATGCACCTTACCTTGAAAATGTGGAAGAAAGGAAGGTGGAATATTTTTCATTTGAGCAAGTACATGTGGGTCCACTATTGAAAACCCAAAAGTGGATTTCTCTTTTGATGGTTGGCTCTCACCAATCCCCTCACCATGCACATCTTCATTAGCTTCCATATTTCCTCCTCCAAACAGACCACTTTTCACATACTGTGAAGGTTAACTATGATTTAGATTTAACTTTTTAGCCCAAAGAATCTCCTTATTTACTTCTACTGGTTGTTTGATACCTAAAATACTATCCCCCAAGTCTAAGTGAAAGTACCAGCATGATTATTGTGTCTGCTTATAATTCCTTCCTCCAACAGAACTTTCAACATGAGAAAAAATTTCTAATTTATCACTATTTCCTCTGCCCTTCTTGGGCTTGAGACCCATACCTCTCCTATTCATGCATTTTAAAAGAAATAAAACTAGAAATAATCAACAAAACTATAAAATTTCTTGCTGTAAAAAATCAGTTTGAAATTAAATGTTGCACTTAGTTAAAAAAATATTTCTACAACACCTAATTAATGAAAAATAAATTCCTTCGGGCAATAGAATCACACTATAGTTAAAAAAAAATAGTCTTACCTCTACTATAGAAAATAGAAATCAAAACTTTACCATAATTCCTTTCAATGCATCACTAACAATGGCACCAAAATGTTGGTTTTTGGGATTGTAAGTTCAACTCACAACATTTACTTCTCAAACCAGGGCCTTGTATACTTCAAGGCATAACGCAATTTATGCTAAAGGTTCTGGAAATTTTTTATAAATTCTATCTCTATCACAAACAAATAAATTAATCAAGTTCAAATAGGATTCAAATAAAATACTTGTCTTCTATTCCTACACTATTTCCACAGTAACACCAAAACCACCTCCAGAAACTAGATCTCCATACAAAAAAATAATCAAAAACTCTTCAAAAACATCTCACGGCAAAGCAAAAGAACTGAATATTTTGATGGCACAATCAATCAAATACAAACTCTATTCTTGTACTACGAAACCATTTGAAATAACCTATTCTTGTACTTAAAACAGACTATGTTCTTGTGCTTCCAAACAAATCTATTCTTGCACTATGTGACACACTTACTATTCTAGTGTGAAAATAGAAACTTTACTGAAATTAAAGGTGCACTATCAGATTCAACACACACTTTTAACAATCAAATCTTGACTTGGAATAAGGAAGTTCCATTAAACAAATAAAAAAACAAAAAGAGATTTATCACACCCGTGCTTGCAAAATAAAGAAATATTGACCAAATTCAAATCACTCACTACTCCCATTTTAATTGAAACCTTCCTTCAAATAAATTAGAATTTATGATAAATTACTCTATATATTACCTTGAACTTAGACTAATAGCTTAACAATAGAGGAAACTTTGTTCCTGCAGTAAAGACCTCAAGGCATCTAAGTTGTTTATTCCGAGTTTCACGAAGCCAATATCACTATGTATCATTTTAATCATAACATTTTCATGAAAAAAATAACCCTTTGTCAATATATGACTTTACACGGATATTGAAGTCATTAGAGGTTTTAATATGAGCCCAAAACCATCAATCGTGCACCGGAAACAATACTTGATATAATTGAATCAAAGTCAAAATTGTATACTCAGTTATGAAATAATATTTTTAATGCAAAATAAATATTCTTCATAACAAACCAATCTCCAAGTCCCAACTTGTTATCAAATAAGAAAAACTGTTGCGAATCTAAAATCTAGGGTTCACACCTTGGTTCAATAAACAACTTCGAAAATAAAGTTCACTTCCAGATATGGAGCATCATAAGCAACATACATAAGCTCTAAACATCCTATTCAAGAAATTATTCTTCAAGAATGAAACAAACTTTATATCTGAGCTATTTTCATCTCTAACAAAGAAATACATAAGGTC